>CANSNZ010001369.1:0-146656 GCA_947646795.1 Beta lomatogona | reverse complement strand
CTTTGATGAAGATATTTTGTACCAAGACATAGACGGAACATGTAGGTAATGAACTTGGCCAATGGCAACCTTCTCCCGCAAAAAGTGTATGTCCATCTCAATGTGGTTACCTTCTCACGAAAGTGTATCTCCGAGATGAACATAACATAATTAAAGAAGTTTGCAAGACTCAACCTTGAGGGTTTGTTTGGTGAAACTGCTCACCAGATTTTCTATATTTTATGGAGTATAGGTTTGAATACAAAAAGCCTTAAGAAAACGGCCATGGGGCCTGTAGCAAACTTAGAAACAAAGGGAAACAAAAGAAACCTAGTACTCAGCTGTACAAAAAGACAAAAACAGCCAATATCTACCTTAGGATCAATACAAAACTGCTAAAAGAATTACATATGAGAGAGTGTACATAACTAACTATGTACCAATCAGTGTGAAAAGTATATAAAGTATACATCAGCACAATATTCTCAATAATAATACATCTCATAGTAGATTCTACTGTATATTCAACAACTATGAACCCATATTTGAGGTAAATCTGCATATATTTAAGAATATTTAAGATATTAATCTTTTTATTTAAATAAGGAAGATCACAACCGTATATATAACTTGTACAACTAATATATATTCGTGTAGTATTCTACAATGGCTATATTTGTAGCCACTATAATTTTTGAATCACAAGCATACATATTCGGCATTAAATCAATACCACCTCCCTATCCCTCACTAGTCACTTTCATCCTCCTCTCCTCCTCCTCCTCCTCCTTTTCCGTCTCCCTTCTATCCCTTGCCCTCCATTTCCTAGTTTTCCTATTCTATTAAAGAACCAAACAAAGGGAAATAGAAATCCGAAAACTTAATCTACATTGACATATAAAAGTATTTTCCAATGCAAATATGTTTTCATTTAAACCAAACACAACCTAAGAAAAGACTTAAGGAATGAGCTCCCAACTCTGTATAAAGCACATATCAATCCAGATGTGGCATTACAATGTCAGTGTCTTCTAATAACGGAGAAGAGAGAACATATAATGTGAATAGCAGAAATGCAGAAAATGAAAACCAAAAAGTAATTTTGAACAGATTACAGTAGTACATGCTCCCAAAGAACTGCTGGAAACTTTGTACAGCCAGACACCCTATCCCTCAATACATGCCAATCCCAAAGCAAAAGTAAAGCAAACATATAGCGCTTTTCCCGCATTCTCAACAACAAATATATGGTAGAGCACCTCTGAATTGAAAAAATTGGTGAGATTGATATGAGGGAGCAGAAACTTCTTTTACTTCTGTAAAAGATAAAGCCGTCATCATCCCAAATTCTGTTCAGTGAAGACCATGCTTATCATATCACCTCAACCAATTGAGTATGCCTGATTTAAATATGGATAATTTGATGTTACTTGTTCTCTAATGTAATAAGTAGTACTTTCATCTATGAAAAATAAAAATACTACCAACAGAAACTAAAACCTAATACCTTCGAGGTGTAGCCAGGAGTTTCTTGGAAGTGTATTTCACGCCTTTCACCGAAAAACTTCCCGTTGATTGGCTGTCCAGGGAGCAACGTAAGCCAAACCCCAGTGTCTGCCCCAATTTCAACGGATGAATTACCAGCCCAACCTGTCATGGCGGTTTTTACCCAGCCAGGACAAAAATAATTTATGCATATCCCCTTTTTTCACCCTCTAGTCGATCGGACAGTTTTTCTTGCCAAATATCTAGAGTAACAATTAATTGCAAGCTTTGACATCGAGTAGTCAGTGAAATTTTGAGGCCACCCACCTATCGTCCAGCTGCCATCTCTTGTTTGTTGCAGGAAGGTTTTCAGAGTACTGTCAATTAATTCCTCTGTAAGCAAGTCATCATTAGATAATTGTTCTCTCAAGGTAACGTCTTCAATCCTCTGAAAAAAGATGGATATTTTCTTTGGTTGAGCAGAGTTTCCAATAAGAGATAAACTCAAGGAAACATGTTTCCTTTTCCTTTGGAGTACATAAAAGTACCAAAAATAAAAGGAAAAAATACAAATTAGAGAGCCAGTCTTAAGCTTACATTTCTTCTGCCGTTTAATCGGCCAAGCCTAGAGCCGACGTTGACAATACGGGCTCCAGAAGGAGAAGGCTTCATCAAAGGGATCATTGCTTCAATCAGATTCTTCGTGCCATAAATAATTAGTTTTAATAACCCGCTCTGCATGTTCAACCGACTTCTCTGATCCAACATTAAAATTAACACCTGCATTATTGACCTGTTTTGATGTGAATGACAGGCTGCAATTATCAAGAAGCAAAAATCTTTAACATTATTCTAACAAAAGAACTGTTGTATAAGCTTGTTAGTGGTTATTCAAAAGTTTTACCCTTCATGGAATCTGAGGTCTATTGAGTTATAGCATTGTGTTGAAAATTATTTTCTATGATAGTCATCTAACAACATGACAACTGAAACAGATAACTGTATATTCTATCTCCAACTTTAAAGATGATCTTTAAAGCCAAAAGGGGAAGAAATACAAGAAAGAGATTTGTCTAATGCCTTATCACCCATAACACAGGATAATTAAACTACCACTAATATGCAACAGAAATAGGTTGCCTTACCAAAATGTCCAAGCCACCATGAGTTACTTTGATCCAATCAGCAAACTCCTTAATAGATTGAGGATCAACAATATCCAATTGATGGAACTCCACTAATAGGCCCACCTCCTGCAGAACCTTTACAGCCTCAATACCAACTCCAGCGTCTCTTGAAGTAAGTACAACTGTCATCCCATGATTAGCAAGTTGCCGAATGATCTCAAAGCCAATTCCTCTATTACCTCCAGTCACTACTGCAATAGTTTCAGAAGTCCACCACCTAAGACAATCCAAAAATAACTTGTAAGTGTTAAATTCTCAACACGCTAGAAAAATGATTAACAAAGAACATTCATTCTTTAGCACTGTATATTTTGAAACAATATATAATGTTTCTTTCAGCTCTTATGGTAGTTAAGGTATTTTCTGAATGGACCAGTCCAATAGTTGTTCTCAGAACTCTTATCTTTCCTCCCGAGGCTTCCCAAAGCTGAATCTCAACACATGAGGCTCATAGCATCAATAAATTAAGTGACCATAAGATGCTATACCAAATGCCTTAGAAATCTTATGTTGGCCAAGGCATCAAATAGTTACCGTAAATTAGATATTCATATGAACAACTACTTTTCTTATACAAAGCAATTAGGCCTTTGGTTTGCATAATATATTCAGTCGGTGACATTACGAAATTAAGATAGACAAAATGCCAGAAAATCTGTAAAATTCTTTTTCATCATTTCCATAACGCCCCACATTATCATTTGCATGTCCGTAGAGAATAATTTAATTCATTGAGGTTTTCACATTATTCGTGAGCCATCACACTTATATAGAAGGTTCAAAATGTACTAGAGAAGTAACATTATGCACAATGATTCATTTATCTCCTAAGTAAATATTAGAACAAGTAATATCAATATGCAATTTGTTTTGATCAATTAAATAAAAGAAAAAGTACTTGGTGTGGGTAGAATAATTATTGTTTTATAAACACAATTGGAATAGTGAATTTCAGACTTATTGTAGTTTTCGCATACAATTAAAATTAGTTTGTGGATGCCAAATAGCTTAGTTGTTAAAGTCTCCTAATACCTCGGATTGAATCCCGTCTACTAATCATTTTTTTCCAATTTAACCCAACATTAAATTTTGTTAGGAGTGAAAAATACCGCTGATTGTTGGAATAAGGAATGGTATGAAGCAGAGAGATTTCTTGAAGCCTACTTTCGCGACGCTCCTTGGACCGTTCTTTTGATCCTCTTCCCATATTACTTTACCTCTAAATTTCGCAGGAAACAGAGAACATGAGAAACAGAATCACAGAGAATATAGAGAATGAAACAAATGCAAATTCATAGAATTTAAGAACAAGTGGCAGCTAGAATATAAGAATTGAACAAAAAAACCATATGATAGCAACATTGTATGAAAAGGTAGCTCAGAAATTTTCCGACAAATACCCTAGAATAGCAGAAAGCGATCAGCAAGAAAGCATTTACCTTCTGTAGCGTCGATTGGTTGTCAGATTAGAGATAGAGAGAGCGGAAGAGTGACAAGGTTTTCGAAGGAGTATTATGTTAATATGTTAATACCGATAGATATATAACTGTAGAATGACTCCACAGTCCACAGTGGTCCACTACTCCATACTTGTTGCACACCATGTGATTGTGGACGGAACTACCATTTCATCATTTGTTGGTCTATAAAATGAACGTTTTACCTTATGATTTGAGTTGAACTAGGGCTGATCATGGGTCGGATGAGGTAGAGCCATTACTAAAAAAAAATTGCTCATTGGTCGGACCGGATCGGGCCGGGCCGGGCCGGGCTAAAATTCAGGCCAATTTTTTATGCCCAAACCTCGCTGTTTCGGGACAAATTTAAAGGGCTTTTCGGGACAAAATCGGCACAGGCTGATATTTAGACTAAAAGTCATTTTTGCTTGCCTTGCCTGGCCCCAAAGCCCAAAAAAAAAATGGTTTGGGGCTGGCTGAAAACCAGGCCAAAAAATTATGCCCAAGACCAGGCTTCAAATGATACTTCACAACTAGAAAGTAGTGTCCAACTACTAATGAAAATTGAAAGGGTTTGACCCAGCATAGTAATGAAATTATCAGAAATGTGGACATATTCTAGCCCACGTTTGATCCCGATGAGATGAGTAACAATGGTATATTGGTATGGTGGAGTCCAATTACTGCTTTTGAAAAATTTAAAGCTAAAGAATATTCCTCAAAAAAAATGATTTAGAAAGGAAAGAAAAAAGTAGGGAAAAAAATATAGTCACAGTCTACAACTTTTATCATACATTCGGGTGTACCGTGAATATGATATACCCAAGTCTATTTTTTTGCTCATTGCTAATGAGCAAAATATATACACAAGAGGGATAACTCTAATGATCAAAGGAGCAAAAAATAATCTTAGGTGTATCATGTACATGGTACACCCGGATATATGATGAATGTCCATCTCTGATCTCTCACTAGCTACCTATACTGCATGTATAAGAGAAGCAGTCAAGGTCGTAGGTTGTTCTCCAAAGAAACTTCATTGCTTAAATTGTTGTAATGGGAGTATTGGACATGTCTCTTGGATTGCAAATCTCTATTATATAAGCCAAGGAGTGAGGAGTGGCGTCTACATGAAAAGACGCTTTCACCCTTGGCTTATACAAAAGATTTTTTTTACTAAATTAATATAGGAAAAGATTAAAAAAAAATTAACATCTTGGTTGATTAGCATAAATCTAGGTGATATAAAAATGCAATTAATTTTCCTTCCAAAAGAAACTAATTGCATGAAACAAAAAAACAAGAACTGATGTTTTTTAGACATTGCCTAATTACAGAAGAAAATAATCACAACAAAACTTATGGAATATAATATATATATGTTGAAGTATTATCTATATTAATCTTTATATTATTTACCACAGTATTATTGTTTTTTTTCTTTTTAATTTGACCGGCGCAATACTAATGCTACACCTATGACTTAGTCTTATTGTAAAAATTGATTTCGTTTTGCTAAAATGATCAACCATATAACATTGACAATAGCGATATTATTCAAGAGGAGTAGATAGTTCATCGGTAATTTTAGAAATCATCTAAATTCTATGTTTTTAGTTTATTAATTCTACCATCAATCACAACAAGTAAATGGTTCCCCGTTTGATATTTGACGCACGCAACGCGTGCACATAAATGCTAGTATCCACATTATTCTAGCTTTGCATACTGCAGGTAAGGCAATATTAAAATTAAGATTTGTAAAAATATAAGCAAAGTGGCAAAAGCTGGTCTTCAAAAAGTTAAAGGATAGCATAATGAATTACCAATTTAATACTCCCTCCATTTCAAATTGTCGCAACATTTTGCATTCGTATACTACCTCTAAAAGTATTTCAATAAATAAATTGTTATGCAAATTGTTTTGTCATTTCCTAATTCATTATCCACACTATGTGCTTTTAAATTTTTCATAACATCACAAACTAAGTTAACATGGACTTTTTTAGGGTAGTTAATTTAATGTGGACTTTTTTTTTTAAAGAGAAAAATTCATTAATTGAAGGCCAAACGGCATCTACAATAGGTTTTAAAGAAAAACAAGATACAATTAAACAAGGCTAAATCAAATTCGTCTTCGAAGGAACTACAATGAACCGAGATCGAGCAATACAAATAGCAACCCCCTTGTATTTGCTGAATCAAGCAACTATTGATGAGGAAGTCTATCATTCTGATGTAGTTTGGAAAGAACATTCTTGACCGAGTCATGTTGACCGCATCCGAGATTCTAATACCTTCATGTTGAGTTTCGAACTTCAACCAATGAGAACAATTTCTCATACCTAAAAACAAAAAAACCATACTCACAACTCCCATAGGGGAGAAGGAGATTTCCAAAACAGAAATTAAAAACCCCATAACAGGGTTTGAAAAGATCTCATAAAGAGAGACTAATTTATTAAACAAAACAAGAAATGAATTAAAAACTGAAAATAAAAAGGAAAAAGGGGCTTACAATGGATGAAATCATCTATGGTAGCCCCTAACTGATAAAGAAGGGGTAGGGGATGCTAGGGTTTGAGAGAGAAAGAGAGGGGGGAGGCTAGGTCTGGCGGCCAGTTATTTAATGTGGACTTTAATACACTACAATGAACGAGAAAGTGGACAATTGACTTATTCTGTGCTAATAGTAATCAGGTTGAATACTTTGATAATATAAATTCTTCTTTTATATTATATAATCCCGTGACTAAAATAAAGAAAAAAAATATTCACTCCGATCCTTACTAGATTTCCCATTTTTAATTTGGCAGTATTCATAAGAAGAAAAAAAGTCAAAATAAATTTTCAATATATAAGAAAAAAAAATAGTCATATGGGGTTGTTTGATTCGTGTCATTGTGTGCATTAAGGAAAAACAAATTTTTATAATTTAAACTAACATCTAACCAAAGATATTAACGATATAACACGTGCATTGTAGAAATGAGAAATCTATTAGGGGACAAAGGGAGTACATGGCAATTTCTTTTTTTCACTTTATATTTTGAATTTACGTAATTTTAATGTTAAAGACCAAGGCCTAATATGAGGTCCAGTAGGGGAGTTTTAATTTATGCTTAGCTAGAGGTAGGGCTGGGAATGAGCCAAGCCTGCCCGTGAACAGTTCGAGCTCGGCTCAGTGAAAGCTCGGTCAGGACTCGGCTCGTTAAGGCTCGGCTCGAGTTCGAGATCGGCTTGAGTTCGGGATCGGCTCGAGACTTAACGAGACGAGCCACGAGCTAAGCTAAGCTCGACTCAAAAAGCTCGCGAACGACTCGAGTTACTTTTTTTATTTAAAAGAATATAAAAAATAGTATTATTATTCCTTAGTAAAAAAAAAAAGGCAAAACACTAAAAATATATATACTAAAATAAGGGGAAAATACAACCAAAAAGCAAATACTCACTTGTCGCAACTTCCCAGTTTCAAGTCTTTAACAAAACTTAAGAAAATCACTTCACCAAAACTCATTTGCCAAAAAACTCAAAAACTCACGAAAACCCTAAGGGGGCTAAACTCACAAAACCAGTCTCGCCACCCCTGCAGGCCTGCTGCATATCACCGCCGCCGTAACATATCGCCGCCGCTGCTATCACCGTCGCTAAGTCGTATCTCATCCTCTCTCACCACCGTTAGCTCACCGCTGCTCAACTCGCACCTTTCACTCGCAAGTCGCACCGTAGCATCTCTTTTCTCTCACTCACCACTCACCACCGTCGCATCTCTGGGCTCTCACTCACCACTGTCGCCACCTGCTAGAACAGCCATGGCCGGCGAACCACCGACAGGTATAAAATATTTTGATTAGTACTACAAGCAACTAACTCGGCATGGGTGTTTTAAAATCTTAATTTTGTATTTGGTGTAGTTTAGGAATTGATACTTGGTGTACTTGGTATGTAGATAATGGAAGTAGCAAGTGCTTGGGTACCGTTTACTACCGTAAATCTAAGGGAGTAATTGTAGTAGTTTAGCCATGCTTGGGTGATCGAGGGTAAGTCTAGCGGCGGCCATGAAGCCGAGCTTCATCAACTCGAGCGTAAGTCCAATGGGCAACCATGAAGCCTCGAGCCTCAAACGAGCTCGAGCCGAGCCCACATTCCAACACACGAGCCCGAGCCGAGCTCCATTTTTGAGGCTCGACGAGCCTCGTGCTCGAGCCAAGCCTCGTGCTCGAGCCAAGCCTCGTTTTAGAAACTCGAGCTCAAGCCGAGCCTACCATTATTCGAGCTCCGCTTTGCTCAATCCCACCCCTAGCTAGGAGGTAATCAAATGGCGGGCGGGACCGCGCTTAAAAAAATTTGCCCATTAAGCGGGCCGGGCCAAATTTCGGGCCAAAATTTTTGTCCCCAAAACCTGGCTTTTCAGCCAAATACAATGGGCTTTTTAGGTCAAAATCGGACCGGGCCAAAATTTGAACTAAAAAGTCATTTTTAGGTTACCCAAAACCGGTCCCAAAATAAAAAAGGGATCCGGGCCCAAAAATCTCCCCAAACCCGAGGCATTTTTCGGGCGGGATCGCTTTTGACCGGTATATGCTCAACAGTCCAATAGAATGTAGTTTACTCATCTGCAGCAGAATACTAGGAAGATCTGACGGCAGTTTGTGCCAACAATTAGCTTTTCTCTTAGTGCTAAAGGTTTGGATGTGTCCAACTGGCTTGTAGTCGTTTTTTGGTAGTTTTTAGGAGGTACCCTAGCTAGTGCTCTAGAGCATAAATAGTAGAAATAATGCTTTGTAATCACAGTTTTGATGAACGAAGAGATTTGCTGAGCTCAAAATATTAATCATGCATGCTACATTCATATTTGTCATCATGGTATCAGAGCTGGTATTCTTCAAATGACATCCTGCTCATTTGTTCAATAAATTAATTTATTTTCATAGTAATCTCAAAATCTGCGAGCAGTATTAGTGTTCTTAAATAGCAAAGTTTGTATCTTTCAAACCTCAAAATAGCTAAAAAAAGAAAATGAACAATGTAGAAGTAACCAGTCCATTGTATCTTCACCCATATGATGGGAACAATTTCATGGCCATAGGACAAACTCCACGGATTTGGAAATTATAGATCCTGGAGAAGTTCCATGGAAATTGTTCTAGCATAAAAAAGAAAGCTAGGGTTTGTTACAGGATTGGAGAAGAAAAGTTGTACTAATGTTGTGAAAGGTGAAGCATGGAACACTTGTAACAACATGATAATATCCTGGATTCTAGGTTTAGTTTCTGAATCAATAAAGAGATCCATCATGTTTATGAACAATGCTAACCTAATCTAGAAACAACTCGAGCAAAGATTTGCTCTCACTAGTGCTTCCAATTCCTGAAAATACAAGCTTAACAAGGACTTGTATGAAATAAAGCAAAGAAGAAAAGCACTAGTGAGTGTTACACACCCATGAGGTGCACTTGGGAAGAGCTGGAGTCCTTAAATAGTCTTCCACCTCTCATTATTGTATAACCACTTGAAATCAATGATTTTGTCAAAGCTCTTAATCTTCAACAAGAAGATCATAAGTTATGTTAGTTCCTAAATGGTTTGGATGAATCATATGGAACATAGAGAATTCAAATTCGATGATGACACCTCTCGTCCAGTGTTGAAGTTACTCGCAGTCATTTGGAGCAAAAGAAGCTCGTAAAGAAATCCTTGGCCAAGCTAAGGAAGAACATGTTACTTTTGTCATGTATAGCAAGGGGACGAGGGGAGATCTTGTGAACAACCAAGCTCCCCGCTCAATTGTAACAACCTCGACTTAATTAGAAAAGATTAGAAAGTATAAATGTGAATATCTAAGCGTAACTTATGTGATTAATGTGTTAATTAGTAATTATTTATAAGTGTGTGATAAAGATTTTCTTTTATAGAAGTTCTTTATAAAACGAGTATTCTATTTTGTTATATTTACGTATTTGCGTGTATAAGTGTGATTAATTGGCTAATGGAATTAGTGTAATAGAGTACTAAGAACTTTTCTGTATTAGTTATGTGTGATTTTGGGATTAAGGAATATTTAGAGAATTATTAGAGATAAGATCGTGAAGTTGTTGATGCAAAGGGGTCATGTTATGGAGGTTAATACTTGGAGGAACTTTTACGGAATACTTGCGCTAAGTTGAGTACATAAGGGGAGCTAACCTCATTTAAAGGAAGTGGTGGACCATGTGAAGTCCCAAAACCACAAATAAGAATGGAAATTATATAATTAAGGTTGATTAGAACAAGAAGAGAAAATCAGAATTTTTGCTGTTTGACCACTTGGGATAAAAAGATCGAAACACCCTAATTAAACGGGCTAAAGCCACGAACTAAAAACCTCACAACCTTCCTCACATGCACTTCCAATCCCCATTAGAATTTTAGCACCAAATACTCACAAAAGCTTGCTGCCTAGAACACCATTTCCTCATCCTCTCCATCTCGCCATTTCCTGCGGTTGCGCCAGATTTGTGCTTCACTTCGTTTTTTTTTTCCATTTTTATTAAAATATCTTCCATGCAAGCCTTAGTTATTATTCTAAAAATCTAAATTCATACTGGACAAGCTTTACTTCGAGCCCAAGAGTTAATAAAAGAGGAGAAACAGAGTCATCTTCTTTAATAGAAAAATGAATGGTTTCATCAATCTTTTGGATTAATCGAAGCACATATCTTGAGGAGTTTCTTTCTAAATTTACGTGAATGTTGATGAATGTTTGAGGTGACTAGTGAGCCAAAGAAACTAGCATGAAGAGAACCAATTAATCAAGTTATGAGCTTTGGAGTTTAAGGTACACAAATTCACTCCATTTGGGAAATTAGAAATTTTCGATTATTGTGAAATTCTGGAGACTTATATGAATATAATTTTTAAACTAAATGTGGATTATATTTACTGTATGAATTGTATTTAATCTAATTGAGTTGATGCATGGTTAAGAGATTGAGTAAAGATATGACTTTTAGCATTTAAATGAATTTTGGCGTTAGCTAATCAGTTTTGTGAAGTAATTTGTGTGAAATTGTATTTTGCTTTTGTGAAATTGTGTTTTGTTTGATTTGACATAAATGGGTAGTAGCTATATTTGGATTTATGATGTTGCATGTGATGTTTGATTAGCCAAAGATTTACACAAGAATTTCTAAGTGATTTCAACACAAAATATGATAAAAGAGCACCTTGTTTTCCATAAAAATCATGTTTTAAATCACAAAAAATATGCATCCAAATTCTTTTTGAAACTTGTGACTAGGGGTGTTAACGAGCCGAACCGAGACCGAACATGTCAAAGCTCGGCTCGGCTCGAGAATGATTATGGTTGAGCTCGGCTCGAGCTCGATGCTCGACGAGCTCAAGGATTTAGGCTCGGCTCGAGCTCGAAAAGTTCAAAGCCAAGCTTGGCTCGAAGCTCGGCTCGTGAGCTTAAATTTCAAAAATTAAAAGAAAATTCGATTTAACTTACATCCACCGGGCCTTTATTTAGGAAAAGCCCAATAAAATCTTGTCAAACTCATAAGTATAATTGTCAGGCTAATCCTTATTAAATATGTAAGGCCCAACAATCATCTATTATGCTCCTACCTATACAAGCCCCTTTAATACATAGGTGCCTTGTTACTCTTGCTTCCTCTCCAATGTGGGACTTCTAAAATCCCAACTGAAGATTCCACTTTGGCGCTACAAAGAAGAGCCAAGAAAAGGTGTATGAGATGATTGTCCGGTTCGACTTTATATAAGCAATCGTAATGTTGAACCTTTCATTCCTCGCCGATGTGGGATTTCTAAAACCCAACTACTTTTTGTTCAATAAATTCGCTGCATGCCTGCATCAATAAACTCAACTACTTTTTGTTCAATAAACCCAACTACTTGGTAAATAAATTCGCTGCATGTGTTCTGCAAGTGTAATATGTAAGGTTTGTTAGGTGTGTTGATAATTTTTTCCAAGATGTTTACACAAATAATTGAAGTGATGGAATTATAGTAGAATAAATAATTTTATACTAAGTTTAAGTTTTTGGATCTTGCATATTTAATGACTGTCTAATATTATAAAATAAGACAAATCAAACAATAACTATAGTAAAAGACTCAAAAGGTAATAAAATTATATAGGAAAAACAAGGTTAGTGTTTACTTTTTTTTATCGATGTGGGACAACTTTTTTACATAAAGACTATCTAAAATATTTTTCGAGCTTTCTCACGAACTCTCGAGCCGAACTTAAGGAAGCTTAGGCTCGGCTCGTTATGGTCTCGAGCCGATCCCGAACTCGAGCCGAGCCCCCTCGAGCCGAGCTTTGACCGAGCTTTGACCGAGCCAAGCTCGAATAGTTTGCGAGCCACCCAGGCTCATTAACACCCCTACTTGTGACTATGTGAATGTGACATAAAATATATGTTATTTATCAAAGGAAGTTACTAAAATTCGTGCCTAAGAGATTATAATATAATTTCTTTGAAAATCGCTTTGAAACCACTATTTTCATAAATAACCTTCCTAAGTATTCAAGTCAAATTTATGAATTTTTTTTTCCATATGAACATAGTATTTTGATTTAGTTTCACTATAAATGTAGTGTGTGTTAATCAGAGTTTAAAATATAAGTATGTTAATCCTTTCTGAAAAATATTGATAAACTCATGAACAACGTTTTGAACATTGTTTTCGAATTTACAGATCTCCAAACTATGGATTCTATTATGGTCAATTAAAATTATGACACGACAATACATAAGGTATATTGTGGCCTTAAAATAATACTACATCGTCGTTCTAAGAATATTTGCCAAATGAAGCCACACGCTTTGCTTTAATTAGTGATTTCTAACTTTAATAAAAACCTTTTGTGGAAGGTCTTATGGATATTTGTTTAGCATCTCATCACGATAATACCGTTGACCTTAAGCCACTTACATGCTACTTAAATTCTCAAATGATTTGGTACAGGAAACTAGATTCCAAAAGTTTGAATTAGCAAAATATGTGATTTAGAATTGTGTTTGTTTTGAAAAAGAATTGGATCTCTAAATGTCATATTAAGCAAAGTTGAGATTGAGAAATATGTATCTGAATCTATTTTTACGGGAAAGAGATTATGTGTGATATGTGTGGGGACATGTCCTAGCTTGCAAGCACTGAAAATCAGGGGTGCAAATCCCGAAATGTGTGGAGGCCAATACCTAAAGTATGCCTCAATAATGTGACTTCTCTTTCCGAAATAACTCCATCATGAAAGGGATTTGTAAGGCTGAGAAAACTTGTGTTAGTTAGTTATTAGATTTTTGTGAGTTTGCGAAATCATGTATTGAGCTATTTATCAGAATCTTATGCGATTTTGAAATTATGTTTTAAGTTAATTATCGAAGAAACTCTTTTTGATAAGTATGTGTGTGTTAAAATAACCATAAAGGGCTTTGTTTTTTTTTTCTTTGAAAGACATTCATTGTTTCATTTTAACAATCATTATGTATATCAATTATCGTTAGCTACTTCTTGAAGAAACATGGAGTATAACTCCTTACTTTCAGCCACCATATTACTTTCTGGAATGAATTGTTTACCAGCGTAAGCTGATTTTGTTCTTTGAACCTATCTTGTGGGGGAAGATTCTTCATTTGTGCAGGAATTTCGAGGTAGGAAGTCAAGAAACCTTAGAATTTTGTGATGTGATTGTGCCATGGCAGAGACGGGTGCCTCAAACATAATACTGGTTTTATGATTTCTAAATTGTGGTTTATGATATATTTTTGGTGTTGTAATAATTATCGACATCTTTTTTGTATTCAAATAAGTATTTTATTTGCTTCGACTCCAGCACGTAACAACCTCTTCTATAATTAGTTCATGTGCTTCCGTTGATTAGGTCTAAATATGATTATTAGTTCGATTGTTTTTAGTAGCGGGTTGTTACATCAATGCACAGTGTGTGGGAAAAATGGCTACTCTCATGACAAATGTTGGTTTGTCATAGGATTTCCTAACAAAAATCCTATAACAAAACTCAGAATGATGCACAGAACAATGGAAAGGCAAAGAATTTTACAAACCAAAAGTGGAACAAATGGAAGCAAGGAGGTGCAAAGGTGGCTACAAATATTTAAGGGCAAATACAACATGATGAAGTTGGTTTTGTTTCAAGCAGCTCAACCACCATTATTGCTCAACAACTTGAGCAACTCCTGAGAATGCTCCCCACACCATCAAAGGGGTGTGACAAATATGAGGAGATGGATATGAGCTACTCAGGTATGATATCTTGCAATTATGCTGATTCTCTGAAAAGTGCTGAATGGGTTGTGAGTTCTAGTACCTCATATCACATAACTGGTAGATTTGAGTTGTCAAACAATGCTTATATCTATGTGTAAAAACAGCTCTTTGATTAATTTATTTACTGGAGAAACCTCACAGATCACTCAGATAGGTAATCATGTGATGCTTAGAAACAAATTGGATAAGAGTGTGTTGTGGATTCCTTCATCTAAGCATAATTTATTGTCTGTAAACAAACTATATCAAGATATGCATTGCAAAAAAGTATTTCATGATAGCTATTGCACCATTCAAGATTGCAGGTCCAATGAAGTGATTGGAATAGGGACAGGCGATCATGGTCTCTACTACTTGTTGAATGAAGACATTGCAAAAACTCTGAGTAACATCAGAGAAGAAACACTCCACATAATTCAGTATCAAGGAGTGAACAAAGAAGGAAAAGCAACAATGAATGCTAATGCTTACAGACAAGTGCCTAGTGTTGTGAAGAAGGTTCGAAAGCTGGGTAGAGAAACTCTTTGGCATCATAGGCTAGGCCATACACCTATGAGAAGGGTAGCAATGATCAAAGCCATTAATTTGAACACAAAAATATAATGACATATGTCTTACTTGTCCATAGCAAAGTTCACTAAGATCCCATTTCATCAGAGAGAAGCAAGAGCATATGATCCCTTTAGTCTGATTTACATTAACACTTGGTGGCCTTACAAGGTAAGCTACAAAGGAAAATTCAAATATTTTCTTATTTTGGTTGATGATTACTCAAGAGTTACTTGGGTACATTTATTGAAAATAAATTTTAATGCTTTTGATGCTATACAGAATTTTGTGAAAATGACAAGAAATCAATTTGGGAAAGATGTGAAGATAAGCAAATCTGATGATGCACTTGAGTTTGATGATAGCAGGAGCAAACCATTTTTTGAGAAGATGGAAATCATTTACCAAACTTCCCAAGATGCAGACACGTCTCAACTAAAATGGAAGAGCCGAGAGAAAAACATAGATATATACTTGAGATGGCTAGAGCTTTGAGCTTCTATGATGGGCTTCCACTTCAGTTTCGGGGAGATTATGTAATGACAACCACTTATATCACAAATAGACTTACTAGTGTGATATTGAAATGAAGTTTTGTACAAAAGGCTCCTGAATATAACCATATGAGATGCTTTAGATGTTTAGCTTTTGCTTACAATCTAGAGAGAAAAAAAGATAAGTTCCAAGCAAGGGGTGTACTTTGGATTTTCATTGGTCATCCTACTAACCAAAAGGGGTATAGATTACACAATCTTCTCAATGACACTTCATTTATGTCAAGGCATGTACAGTTTTATGAAGCTATCTATCCATAATATATATTTCATTCTACTTCATTAGAAGGAGATATTGAGCAAAGTCAATCAACAATAGCTCAACCTTAGTGGGCGGATGATGAACCAAATGAAGAAATATGCTTGACTGAAGATACAAGGGAAAATACCTCACAAATTGAACCTAGAAGGTCCAAGACGGAAGTGAGAGTTCCAACATGGCATTCAAACTACCACATCTCTGCAAACTATGTTCGGAAAGTGAGTCAAACCACGGTCTCATCGCAATTCACTTGTCTCATGAGTACTGTTGACAAAGGTCCTGATCCTAGATCCTTCAAAGAAGCTGTTAAACATACTCATTGGCTGGAAGCAATTAATGAAGAGCTTGAAGCTCTTGAAGACAATGAGACTTGGACTATCACTAATGCAAAACATACTATAGGGTGCAAGTGGTTGTATACCACTAAATATGACCATCAAAGGAACAACACCATATACAAATCTAGGTCGGTTGTTATAGGAAATAGACAAAAGCAAGGCATAAATTATGGAGAAATTTTTTGCTCCCCGTAGCAAAGTTAACCTCCGTAACGGCTTTATTGGCGGTTGCAGCACTACAAGGATGGGATACACATCAGATGGATGTGAAGAATGCCTTCCTTCATGGAGAATCAGAAAAGACTCTGTACATGAAGCTACCTCCAAGTTATGAATAAAATGTGTTTAGAATCAACACACAGGCAAAAGAAGAGTATACTGAGTTCTATTCTTCATCTACCAAAGTGTGCAAGCTTCTTAAGTCATTATATGGACTTAAGCAAGCGCAAAGACAACAATTTGCCAAGCTTAGTTCAGTTTTGAAGCAAAATGGCTTTTCTCAGTCAAAAATATATTACTTTCTCTTCATTGAGCAAGAAAAAGATGAGTTTGTAGCTATCTTAGCATATGTTGATGACCTAATTCTTATAGGAAATAACATGGAAGCTATTCAAGCTGCTGTAGGCGTGATTTTGTTGTCTACGCGAGATGGGCGCGTATATGACTACCTCAATGTAAGGTTTTAGATTTGAAAATATTTTTGACATGAGAAGTCGTCAACAAGTCTTTAAAGGAAGACTCATAAACCTAATTGGATATTGGAAAATCGTAGGGACAACTTAGGGACTTATCCAATGTAGATTTCCCCCTCATGAATCCATGAATGGTCAAAATGAACCAAAAATTGAGTTCAAAGGTGAGGGTACGAATATGATCAAGAATCAAATTCGGCCATTGCTGGCCTCTACTTAATATCGATTCATGTCAAGATTTATGGAATCAAATAACCAAGTAATATGTTAATGCAATCTAAAATTAATCTATGTTGGTTCATTAAACACACAAAAGACTAATTTTTGGTAACTTGTTATTATGCAATCAAATTACAGGGAACCTAATCCAATTGTCCAAATTATCTGATTTTAACATTAGAACATTTATATAGGTCTTGTAATTAGAAAAAAATAAACATGTGCGATGATGAAAGCATTAAATCATACAGACATGCATGTGAATAATGTAATAAAGAAAAGAGAAGATTAGAAAAGAATATACATAATAGCGTTAATTCCTTTGAGATCTACTTTATGACAAATTGATTGTTAGTACAAAAAGAATTAAATTGGAATTGACCCTCAGGAATAAACCTTTGTCACGTGGATCTTATATAATGGTCTGCACGAGGAGCAATCTTGAAGCTTGAATGCAAATCAATGGAGTTTGAATATAGTTTGAATGTGTTTGAATACGAGTTGTTAAGTGTTTGATTATGTTTGAATGTGAGTTGTTAAATGTTATAAGGTATGAAGTTGTGTTGAAAACTGGATTCCAAAACATAAAGCATGTTAAGTCGTTCGAAGAAACGTTGACGCGAAGAAGATAGGAAAAACATGTGCGCTAGACGCACAACTATGCACTAGGCGCACAAACTATGTGTTCGGCACACGAATTGTGTGTCTCGCGCACTGGCTTCGCGTTTTTTCGTTTTTATGTACGACATCATACGCTTGACGCAACGCAGATTTGGCGAAGTTTTTGATCGTTTTAAGAATCTTTTTGATCTTTTATGAAATTTATCTTTTGAAATCCGATATAATCTATCTTTAGGAATAAAAATATGATTTTCGAAATATCCTTTAAAAATTGATTATTGAGAGTAATTAATATTAAAAATTAAAAAACACAATTAATTATCAGGAATAACTAATTGTGCCTTTAAAATTGGGCTTGGCTTTAATAAAAAGACTTTTTCAAAACACTTTTGGGCTTAATTAGCTCGTTCGATTGCTCTTTCTTTGGACTGGACCAATTAGGATGATGATATGTTTTATCATTGGGTACTAAATGGGGAGACACGATTTGTGGCTACAACTGGTAAGATGTTTTTGAATCATGAAATCAAGATAAAAGACCTAGGAAAGCTAAGGTACTTTCTTGGAATTAAGGTTGATAGAAGTACTCAAGGCACAATTCTTCCTCAAAAGAAGTCATTTACTGATTTGATGACTCAATATCACATGAAGAAGTGCAGAATTTTGACGCTACCCTTGGACACACATGTGAAGCTTTTATCCGCTGTCGGAGATCCACTTCCTCACCTTGAAGTCTACCAAAGACTTGTAGAAAAGTTGATCTACTTGAACATTACTAGGCCAAATATTGCTTACATTGTCCATGTTCTAAACTAATTCATTCATTCTCCAACCTTAGTGCATTTCCAAGTAGCAAAAAGGGTGCTAAGGTACCTTGCTTGCTCTCCAGGTCAGGGAATACTTCTAGCTTCTCAGTCTGCATCTAAATTACAGGCTTATTGTGACAACATTGGCTGGATGCCCCAATACAAGATGTTCCACCTCTGGATTTTGCATTCTTCTTGAACATTCTCCGATTGCTTGGAAATGTAAAAAGCAATCACTGGTTGTTCGATTAAACAAGGGAAAAACTAGGACGTTGCTAATTCCCCTAATGTCAAATAAAGGTCCTAACTATCCATCTAATAGTCAAGTGGTAAGCAAGGGTCGAACCACAAGGATAAGAGGTTTCACCAAGGTAGAGTCACTAAGAGTAAGCTAAGTCGAAGTAAAACGTCAAGTTTTGGTTAAAACAGGGAATTTAAACTATTAGAATCAAATTTAGAAAAACACTAGGAGTGGGAAAACACCACAATTATGATTCACATCCAAAAATCAAGTAGAGTTATGGGGATTAACATGTAAAGGGGATATGCAAAGGGAATAAACAATCCTAAGCACCTCTAAAATCTTTCTTAGGGAGTTTAGAGTCCTAATTATAGCAACAAAACCTATATTTCGAGGTGTAATCACCTAACTAGGCCAAGATAGGAATTGGAACAGAACCCAAGTCAATTCAAATCAACAAGTGATGCATAACAACCAATCAATCTGTTGAACCCTAGTTTTGATGATGACAAAGGAACAAAGATACAAATTAACTAAGTAATGAACTAACAAGTTGTAACGCGAATGGATTTTGCAAGGTATCAATGCATCGAGCAAAGAGAATACTACGTCTAAGGAAGAAATCAAGTTTGGATTTTGAAGACTAAGTGAAGATGCTCAAGGAACTAATACTGGAGAAGCATTGGAGCAAGAGAATCTATGCGAGGCTTTTGTTTCTAGTTCCAATGTAAAGGAACGAGTAAGTAATGGTAAGGAACAATGGCAACATAAAAAGAGAATGAATATATGTTCCATTGAAAGGAACAGAAGAACTGGCACTGTTATGTTAAGTTAAAGGAACTAACGAATTGAAAGGAACTAGACATAAGTGCAACGGTTATATTGTGTCGGTTAAACTATTAATGCCTAAAAAATAGGAAACTGTTTTTATGTTTGGTAAAAATATGATTTTAAGAAAAATCTTTTTAAGGAAAAGATTTTAATTTTATTAGAAAATAAAATCCTTTTTTGGTTTTTAAAGAAATATTTTAAAGATATTATTTTGTTAAAAGGATTTAATTTTTGTTTCAATTAAAATACTTTTTATTTTAAAAGTTAGATTTATATTTACTTGACAAAGTTGTTGCTAAAATTAAGGAAGCAGTATTAATCCTATAACACACGTTCAACAGAGATCGTGGAGTTCATGGGGAATTAATGAAACATGTTCCTTTGGTTGAGGAACATCATGGGAAAATGGTTTAACCACTTACACATGTTTTAATCCCACATTTTACTTAATCACAACTATAAATACTTATGTCTAATTAAGTTCCAATTTGTGTCTGACCAAGTGATTTAGTGAGTTTTGCTAATTAAAGTGTCAGTGCCTTATTCTCTCATTAAGCCATTTGTTCTTTGCCTTCTTACTCTAATCCACTAAGCTTATTGATCATTGTATTTTGGTTTTTGGGGGTAAGGGGACTTTGAGTGAAGTTCTGTAAGAGAGAAGCTTTGAGTAAAACGAGTTAAAATGAGAAAACTTCAAGTGAGGTTGAGCGGAACAATTGTTAAGGGAATAGTTGTTCAGGAACTTGAGCTTAGGAACTCAAGGTGTGGCCCGTGAGTAGAATTAGGTTGCAACAGAGTTGATAGGCCTAATTAGTAAAGCGTTGAGTTTAAAATCCCTAGTGGTCGAGGTTGTTTCTTCTTGTTGGGCCAAAAAGTTTTTCCTCGTAAAAATCCCTTGTTTACTCTGACTCTAAAGAAGAGGAAGCAGCTTTCATGGTTCGAAAATCTCGAAAGATGTGTAGGAACATGAAGAATGGAAACTTCAAAGGTCAAAACAAAAAGTTTTCTAACAAAGCTGCTTGTCATAAATGTGGAAGTACAGATCACTTCATTAAGGAACGTCTACTTTGGGAAAACGACAAGACCAAATAAAGAAAGGAACAATGAACGTTTTGCTGAAAGGAACAAGGAAACAAAAGCTCCTATCTCTAAAGGGAACGTTCGAAAGGCTATGATAGCAGCTTGGGGAGATTCAGAGACTGAGGAAGAAGAGGAACAACAAAATGAAGAAACTGAAAAGCTTTGCCTCAAACACTGACATTAAGGAAGATGAAGAAAATGTTGAGATAAACCAACATATACTTGAATCAGACTTAGATGGAAAAACTAGGCCTGAAATTTGTGATCTTCTTTATGATGCAATTCTTTAGAACGGATGTTGAAAGTAGGTTCTTTGATTTATTTGATAAGAACTTAAAAATCAAGGAACTATATGAGAGTGTTAAAAATGAAAATTATTTAATCAATTTCGAAATTTCTCACCTAAAAGATTTTGACCCCGTTCTAGGTTCTTTTGATATAAGATCAACTCCTTTGAAAGGCTACAAATCTGAGATTGAAAACTTGAATAAAGAAAAAATCGTTTTAAAGGAACAGATCTATAATCTCAAGAAGGAACTTGTAGTTGCAAGGAACAGAGGCAAAGTGATGGATGTTCCTAAATGGATTGAGAGAATACACAAAAAAAGAAAAGAAGGTCTTGGTTTCGAAAATCACAAGAAAAGGAACAAGCCTAAGAAATATGTTAACCTACCTAGTGACAAAATATGCATGTACTGTGGAAAGATAGGTCATTACATAAATCAATGTCAACTAAGAACTAGAATGATTAGCACGAATGTGAAAATGAGCAACATGAAATGGGTTGCTAAAACTAATGCTTGGTCAAGAACGGAACCTACGATTGATTTTTTGCCAGGTCTACCTACGAAGGAGGGGGTTCCTACTTCCTACAACTAACAACTAGTTGATTTTTTGCGAGGTTAGAGTGAGGGGGAACAACACTTGGTATCTTGATAGTGGTTGTTCTAAGCATATGACAAGAGAAAAATCTAAGTTTCTCTCACTCTCAACCTATGAAGGTGGAAGTGTGACATTTGGTGACAACATGAAAGGTTGCCATGGGTACGTAAGATTAGTAAGTTGCCATCACATTCCATTGATAATGTATTTCTAGTTGAAGGTTTAAAGCACAATCTTTTAAGTATTTCCCAGTTCTGTGACAAGGGAAATATTGTTAAATTTAATAGTGAAAATACTTGATCGTTAAAAATAACTCTAAGAATGTCATCTTGAAAGGAACAAGGAAATGGAACACATATATTGTGGATCTTGATCTTGTTCCTAAAAAAAAACTTGACATGCCTTAGTATTATTGAAGATGATCCTCTCTTATGGCATAAGCACCCAGGACATGCTAGCTTTTCATTACTTGACAAACTTTGGTCAAAAGATCTTGTTTTGAGATTACCATCTATAAAATCTCATATTGATTAAGTTTGTGATGCGTGTGTCAAAGGGAAGCATATTAGATCATCTTTCAAATCTAAAACCGTTGTGAGCACCACAAAGCCATTGGAATTAATTCACATGGATTTTTGTGGCCCTATGAGGATTCAAAGTAGAAGTGGTAAAGAGATATGTGTTGGTCATTGTTGATAACTACTCAAGATACACTAGGGTTATTCTTCTCTCTAGTAAGGATGAGACTTATGATGAGTTCCTTGTCTTTGCAAAGAGAGTTCAAAATTTGAGTCGTCACAAATTGATGCATATTAGATCCGATCATGGTAAAGAATTTGAAAATTATAAATTTGATGACTTAAGTAGAGATCATGGCTTAGATCATAATTTTTCTGCTCCTAGAACACCACAACAAAATGGTGTTGTGGAAAGGAAAAATAGGACTTTGGAGGAAATGGCGAGGACTATGTTAATAGCTAGTGAACTTTCAAGGAACTTTTGGGCTGAAGCTGTAAATACTGCTTGTCATATAATAAATCGTGCCATGATGAGACCTATCATAAACAAAACTCCTTATGAGCTTTATTTTGGTAAGAAACCAATATTACACATTTCAGAATATTTGGTTGTAAATGTTTTGTACATAATAATGGGAAAGATAATCTTGGAAATTTTGATGCAAGGAGTGATGAAGCAATATTTCTAGGATATTCTTCACATAGTAAGGCTTATATAGTTTATAATAAAAGAACTATGTGTATTGAAGAAAGTGTACATATAATATTTGATGAATCTGACAATTTTAATCCAAACAATCAAGTTGATGATTGAAATAGGATTGGTTCGACCGATAAAGATGTAGATTCAATTGAGGAAAAAGAAGAAATAAAAGAGGAAAGGAACGAAGAAGATGAAAACCTTCATAACAATGTTGTTCATGTTCCTCAAGGAGATGGAGACTGTTCCTCGTTCCTACCAAGAATGAAAATGTTGAAGGAACCGATTCAACAACGGCGAGAGAGAAACAAACGAACAAGGCTCCTCATCCTCTCAAGAAATTCATGAGGAACAACCTGTTCCTATAAGAGAATTTTAACCAAAACCTTGGAGACATAAAAAATCACATCCAAGTGGAACTCATAATAAGTGATATATCTAAAGGTACGCAAACTATATCTCGGTTAAGGAATTTTTGTGCATTTCATATTTTCCTAGCAATGATGGAACCTAGAAATCATGAAGAAGCCTTAACTTATTCCGATTGGATCACTGCTATGCAAGACGAATTAAATGAGTTTCAAAGAAACAAGGTATGGCATCTAGTTCCCTCTTCTAAACAACAAAAAGTGATTGGATTAAAATGGGTGTTTAGAAACAAACTAGATGAGCATGGAACAATTGTAAGGAACAAAGCTAGACTTGTAGTAAAAGGTTATAATCAACAAGAAGGAATTGACTATGAAGAAACCTTTGCTCCCGTTTGCTAGACTTAAGGTCATTAAAAACTTATTGCATTTGCTGCATACATGGGATTTAAACCGTATTAAATGGATGTTAAATGTACTTTTCTTAATGGCTACTTAAATGAAGATGTATATGTTGAACAACCCCCTGGATTTGAAAATAATGATTTTCCAAACCATGTCTACAAGCTTGACAAGGCCCTCTATGGGCTAATGCAGGCGCCTAGGTCATGGTATGAGAGATGATCTAAGTTCCTTTTAGAAAACAATTTTAAAAGAGGAAAAGTTGATAGAACATTGTTTCCAAAATCGAAAGGAACTGATATACTTCTTATTCAAATATATGTTGATGACATTATTTTTGGAGCAACTAATGAGTCATTATGTAAAGAATTCTCTAAACTCATGAGTAATGAATTTGAATTGAATTTCATGGGTGAGTTAAATTTCTTTCTTGGGTTACAAATTAAGCAAACTGAAAAGGGAATAATTATTCACCAACAAAAATACATAAAGGAACTGCTGAAAAAAATATGGGCTCGTAAATTCAAAGATCAATCACACTCCTATGGGATATTCAACTAGATTAGATGAAGATTTCATAGGAACAAGTGTTGATCAAACAAAATATAGAGGCATGATTTGTTCTATTTTGTATCTAACCGCTAGTCACACATACATAGCTTTTAGTGTTGGTTTGTGTGATAGATTTCAAGCAAATCCCAAGAAGTCTCACTTAACTGCTTGTGAAGAGAATTCCTAGATATCTCAAAGGAACAAATGACCTTGGACTTTTCTATCCAAGAAGTGATACATTTGAGTTAAGAGGATATGCTGATGTTGACTATGATGGAGATCTTGTAAATAGGAAAAGCACCTCGGGTATGGTTCCATTTCTTAGTCATAGTTTAGTTTCTTAGAGTACCAAGAAACAAAACTCGGTTGCTTTATCCACCGCTTTGAGGCCGAACATGTAGGCTGCATCGTGCATGTTGCTCTCAAATCCTTTGGATAAAACAACAACTTTTTGAGTATGGAATAAACTTTAATTGTGTTCCTATTATTGTGATAATACAAGTGCCATTAGTATTTCAAAAGATCCAGTGCATCATTCAAGAGTTAAGCATATACATATCAGACATCACTTTCTAAAAGAAAATGTGGAAAAAGGTTTGATTAAACTTGAGTTTTGTCAAACCGAAAATCGATTGTTGAATACTAACCAAGCCTCTACAAAGAGATAGATATGAAAAATTAAGGCTTGAGTTAGGTTTAATAAAACTTAAGTAATTGTTCCTGTTCCAATCCCCCATGTCCGAATTAATTTGACTTACTCTATGTGATATTAAGTGACTTGTGAATGAATGCATGAGACCTTGCGAATTGAAATGTTGAAAACATAAACTTGTAGTCAAAGGAATAAAGTCACTCACAAATGTCACATAATACTCCTCTTATTGTTCCTAAGTGACAGAAACATGCATGATTTGATGAAATGTTGATAATAAGTATAAGTTGTTCCTATAGCACAAGTTCCTTAACTTTCTTTTCTTTCCATAAATTAAAAGTCCATAAAAATCGAAAAATCCCCAAAAATATAGGAATCGATTTATGAAATCTTGATTCATCTTTATCCTTTATTTTCTTTTATTTTATTTTTATTTATCTTTTTGATTTTCCGCGTGTGACCCTTCGAATACTATTATATGCATCTTCTTTCTTTTTCTTTCTTCTCTTCCAAAACCGTGTTCCTTTAATCGCTTCATCTTCACCATTCTTCATCGTCATCCCACCTCTTTGCACCACATAAAACCTCGATCTTTCATCACAAAATGGCAAAAACCTATCTCGGTTCACCGTTTCCCAAAGCAAAATATCCCAAAACCTCTCAAATGGAAAACCCCTCTTCTCCATCCAAAACCCTAGAAATCGAAAATCCTCAAGAAACACTTATAGAGGTAGAAGAGCAAAAATCGGAGACACCTAGGAGAAGTAATAGGAGAAAGAAACTGATTGGGGAAGATGATGAAGAGGAAGAAATCCCCGCAACAGTTGAGGGGGAAGAAGCAACACTTGTTCCTCCCAAATGAAATGCTTCTACTCCCTCAAAGAAACGAGTTGAAAGAAGTGAATCTAGGTATGTTCTTGGTTTATTTGTTGATCTAGAGTGGGCTAAGAGTGCCAATTTTGTTGAACTCTTAGAAATATTAAAGGAACAGGGTATGGAATACCTATTTGAAATTGCGTTTAATAATGCTTTAGTTCCTTTTGGAATGGATGAATTTTGTGCAAATTTGTTAATACCGATGGAGTATGCACCACTGAGGTTAGGGGAATAAAAAAAAATTTACAAGAAACCTTACGAAAAATCTGGGAAGTTCCTTGCAAAGGAACTGATTTGTATTTTAAGAGGAAAGGAACTGTTTCCTTCCCTAAGTTTTCCCAAGATGATATGGTTCAATCTTTTGGGGGAACTGCTGGGCAAACAAAAATCAAACACAATCTTCTTTCTCCCCTTCGCAAAATTTTATTTAATCACCACAACAAAATTACTTTTTCGTAGCGTTTATTTTGAAGCGATTGTACATTCGCTACAATAAACAACTAATGTCTATGAAATAGTATAGGAAAATGTATCACTTTACAATCGCCATGTTAAACTCTTTAAAAACCGAAACAAAAAATCTAGTAAGAGACATTCATCATTTACTTAACCAAGAATTTATATAAATATTAGATAATATATTGTATCATTTAATAATAGCTATATTTACCCCAAAAAATTGATACAAAAAACTTGTAAAAGACCCCAACATAAGCGCTCTCTTTTTGGTGGAAATTTTCATAAATTGGCGCTCTTTCACTAAAAAGCACCGTGCTACCCTAAAAAAAAAATCACCGCGCTTACTACTACTACCTCCAACATATTTCCAATTTTATTTTTAGAATTAGGTTTTACCAATTACTTTCCTTCTAGGATTCTACTCCCCATTCTTGTTAAAAATCTTCTTGCCTGCAATCTCTTTTATCCCTCAAATTGATCGAAAAATCTTCTTGCCCGCAATTTACTCCCCATTCGACTACTTTTTTTAGGTATTTAATTTTCTGTTTATATTCGTGTGAAAGTTCTTTGCTTGTATTTGCTACTTGAATTTGCTTTGCTTGATTTGTTCGATCGTCGAAAATTGCTTGTCAAGGATCCAAATTTTTAGTCGAGAATATATTGTAGTGGTTCATCGGGTTTATGGGGGTAATTCGATAATGACCAATTTTTTTTTCTTGATTTTTTTTATCGATTATATTAGACCTCTTACGGTATCTTGCACCGAAGTAACTTGGTAAGTCTCCAATTTCTTGTGTGAATTGTATCATTTACTTGATTTTGATCTATTAACTATTTTCTTATTTTCCGGTCTTTAGAATATGGATAGTGTTTAATTTAGTTTAGCTTTTAGGTTTTCTTGCCATTTGTTGTATCAAGTTTATGGTTTTGAGTTGGAATAGTTCAATATTGAATTTTAAGTGACTTGATTTAGGTATAGTTGATTAAAGGAATTTTGCGAGCAAAGTAGTGGCAAGATGTATAAATTGGGGATTTGGAAAGAGTTGTTCTTCTTACTTGTCATAACATATGTTGCATATCATGTTTGCATTCCTAGCTACAAAAATAATGTCCACTAGCACCATCAAAATCCTAGAATAGAAAATGTAGTCACAAACTTGACATAGAGGCTCCCATGAAGCTTGAAACGGACAGCGGCACTAGCAAGTTTATCCCATCGAGAATCACGACAAATTATAGTTGTATTGATGGATAAGATGATACTTGTATTGATGAATTAGTGCTATCAATCGGTTACAACCCTTTAACAATTGATAGCTTTAGGACTCTTCCAGTAAATATATTTTCAGAATAAATCCTCTCTCACACTCCCGGATCTCTATCTGTTACATATCTTTTGCTTTCTTGCATACTACTCCAAGTAGTAACTTGCTGTTTCATTACATCTTTGTTCTTAGCGTCCCCCTTTCTGTTCTTTCTTGCTTATGTGAATAGCGAAGAGGATCAGGTGAGTTGTAAGCACCATTCCAATGTTTGTTTTTTAAGTAAACATCCTCCTATCCACCGAAACAAAAAAGAAGTAGGATAAAATAGAGAAGAAAAAGACAATTTTTGGCTGTTGAATCCTGGGTGTATGACTAATATGCCTGTTAGTTAAGTAGTTATGCTATTTGAACAGGCTAACTTCTTCAATAATTATTAATTAAGTAGTTATACAGGATGATCTGTATTTTTCTTGCTTTTGCACGTCTTTTTTAGTTGTTGATATAATTATTAATTGCCCAACAAGAGTGATTTATTTTGGGATGTTTGAATATTTGGTGATTTCCAATGATTTGATCTGATAGGATGATGATGATTTGGCCGGTTGGGAGAATGCACATATATGATCATCAAATGCCTCATGCTTAACTGATAGGTAAAAGGTGGTTTTTTATATGATTCAAAGTGTGTGCTAACTTTTCATAATCAATGCCGTATATTAAATTTTTCCCTTTTTTTTTGCAGATAATTCTACTTTGGAAATAGTAAAGTTGAGCCTAGTTTACATAACGTTTTATTTTAGCTGCACTACTACAATTGTTTCATTGAATAATTATGGACAAGTAGAATTTTTTAAGTTAAATCTCTAGAATTATTTACGCTTCCATAATTTGAAATAATCTTTGTAATTACTTTGAAGTTATTATCTATAATATTTACCATGATATTGCGGTTATTATTTTAGCATCATAATTAATATTTTGTATGTGTATAATAAGGGAATTGTAATTTCCAAAAGAGATAGCAAAATTATTTGTTACAATAGCAACAAAGAAACAACAATCAATATTGTGGCGAAAATAATCACCATCATAGAACCTTTAAGGTGTATTCTTTTGTTAGCAATCATGGTGATTCCATGAATAGCATCAATTTAATTAAAGATAATAATTAACAAATCATGTTGATTACATTCGCTACCAAAATTACTTAATAGTATCGATTAGATTTGTTTTCATTTTATACAGTGTCGATTATATTCGCAACTATAATTAGAGATAATGTCGATTATATTCGCAACCATAACTAGTTATTCGTGTTGATTGTATTCGGTACCATAACTAACAAATGGTGTCGATTAGATTAGCTACGATAATAAACAATAGTGTTGATTGCATTCACTACCGTATATAACAGATAATGTCAATTATATTGGCAACCATAAGTAGCCAATAGCATCGATCACATTCACTACCATATGCAATTTTTGTGGAAGATGGATCCGACATTTGTAGCAATTATAATCGCTACAATAATCACCACAATTGGATGTAACCATTCGTATCGATTATTTAGATATACCCCAGCGAATGTGAAAACAACTACCAAAGGCAATGGTAATGGTGGATCTTGTATCGAAAAGTCATTTGCCGGGGAAAGTGTTTGTAGCGAATGCAATCGATACCAAAGGTTATAATAATCGCCACGAAAAGGTAATATTCTTGTAGTGAATCTTGTTTGGAGGGCACTTATTCCTCGAATTGAAAAGAGGAATGAGTATGGTCTTCTTGATATGTGTTACAAGTTTTGTTAGACCATCACATTCAAATTAACTTCCCTTCTCTCTTTATCCAACACTTAACCCATTGCATAGAAAACCATTGTGTTGTTAGATATGGTGCTCTAATCACTTCCCTTCTCTCCTATTTCAAAGTAAAAACAACAGGTTGGCCTACCTTGGGAATTAAGCAAGGTAACATTTTGAATGAGAAAACTTTGTATGGCTTGGACCTATCTGTCCAAGAAGGAGTATTGACTCAAGGAAGGATTCCTCACAATTCCTCTCAAAAGAGGAAACTGCCTATGGCAGTAGAGGAAGAGAATGTGGATGTAATCTTGGAGGAACAAGTTCCTCACGTTGATGAACCAGAGGAACAACCCAAAAAAAAACCAAAAACCAAAACCAACAAGACCACAAAATTTGTTCCAAAGAAACCCTCTTCCTTAACTTCTACAAGGAAGAGTTCGAGATTGAGAATAGCCAAATTTGTCCATGTTCCTTCCAATGAGGAGGCACCCTTGGTCCTATCGGATGAAGAGGAAAACCATGAACCCTCTCCTAAGGAACCCATTATCCCTACTCCTCATTCTTTACCAAAACTGCCCATCACCCTCACAAATATCCCTTCCATTTCTCCCTCTTCCTTCTTTGTTCCTTCCAGTTATGAACAGGTGAAGGTTGCTATAAACGAGCCAAATCCATTTGCCTCCACCTCTGATACATTACCACCAACCCCTCTATTTCTCCCTTCACAATATGCAGATGTCTCTCCCTGTGTTCCTTGCCCAGGAATCCAAAGAAAACACACCTATTTCCTCCTCCCCAATTCCCTACTGAAACTGGTTCAAAAGGCAAGGAACAAGTTCCTTTGAATGAATATGGGTGGGTTAATGATGTATGTCTTCCTGCTCAGCACATAATAAAATTCTACAACCATCTTGACTGGACCTTAGATGATCAAACTGATAAGATGATGGGTTAATAAAGGATCTTGTTGACGGTAATCGAGCAATAGAAGAATATGAAGATGATGGTTCAAGCAATGAATTCATTGAAGAAGCAAGTGGATGGTCATCACGAGGAGGTGATGAAGAAGTTGGAAGAAGTGGTGGAAGAGGAAGTAGTAGAGGAACACAACTTATGTTCCCTTCCTAATGTCTAAGTTCCTGTTTCTCTTAAAGGAACAGGAACTCCTAGCTTTTTTTTTTCTTTTCCTTTCTTTCTTTTTATATTTGTACTTTTGTGGAACAAGTTTTATAAATATAATTACTTCTGCTAAATTGTCTTCGTTTTTTATATAAATTGCATAATTTCTTTCTTGGAATGGCTGGTATTATGTGATTGATGTTTGAGCAAGTGTACCATTTGATTTACTAACTTAACCATTTGTGGTGCTTGTTAATGGTCTAAAGGTCTTGCCAAAAACAGTCTTCCCAAAATCACCAAGAATTTGATCTTTTTGAGCATGACAAAAGGGGAAAAGATACTGGGAACAAACAAAGTTGGAAAATAAAAAAAAAATTTGGAAAAATGAAAAAAAATTAAAATTTTCAAATCCTTAATCTGCCTTAATTAAAAAATTAAATTAATTATTTTATCTTTGATTCTCTTATGTTATTTGTTGTTTTATCTTTCTTAGTTTGTAATTTTGTTGTCATCATCAAAAAGGGGGAAATTGTTGAACCCTAATTTTGATGATGACAAAGGAACAAAGATACAAACTAAGTAATGAACTAACAAGTTGTTAAGTGAATGGATTTTGCAAGGTATCAATGCATTGAGCAAAGAGAATACTAAGTCTAAGGAAGAAATCAAGTTTGGATTTTGAAGACTAAGTGAAGGTGCTCAAGGAACTGATACTGGAGAAGCATTAGAGCAAGAGAATCTAAGCGAGGCTTTTGTTTCGAGTTCCAATGTAAATGAACGAGTAAGTAATGGTAAGGAACAATGGCAACATAAAAAGAGAATGAGTGTCTGTTCCTTTAAAAGGAACATACGAACTGGCACTGTCATGTTAAGTTAAAGGAACTAACGAATTGAAAGGAACTAGACATAAGTGCAACGGTTATATTGTGTCGGTTGAACTATTAATGCCTAAAAAATAGGAAATCGTTTTTATGTTTGGTAAATCTGATTTTAAGAAAAATCTTTTTAAGAAAATAAATTTAATTTTATTAGAAAATAAAGATCCTTTTTTGGTTTTTAAAGAAAATATTTTAAATATATTATTTTGTTAAAAGGATTTAATTTTTGTTTTAATTAAAATACTTTTTATTTTAAAAATCAGATTTATATTTACTTGACAAAGTTGTTGCTAAAATTAAGGAAGCAGTATTAATCCTATAACACACGTTCAACAGAGATCGTGGAGTTCATGGGGAATTAATGAAATCAAATACTTTTGGTTGAGGAACATCATGGGAAAATGTTTTAACCACTTACACATTATTTAATCCCACGTTGTACTTAATCACTGCTATAAATACTTATGTCTAATTAAGTTCCCATTTGTGTCTGACCAAGTGATTTAGTGAGTTTAGCTAATTAAAGTGTCGGTGCCTTATTCTCTCATTAAGCCATTTGTTCTTTGCTTTCTTACTCTAATCCACTAAGCTTATTGATCATTGTATTTTGGTTTTTGGGTAAGGGAACTTTGAGTGAAGTTCTGTAAAGTAAAGCAAGTTAAAGTGAGAAAATTTCAAGTGAAGTTGAAAGGAACAACGTAACTGTTAAGGGAATAATTGTTCAGGACCTTGAGTTTAGGAACTCAAGGTGTGGCCCGTGAGTAGAATTAGGTTGTTACACAGAGTTGTTAGGCCTAATTAGTAAAGTGTTGAGTTTAAATCCCTAATGGTCGAGGTTGTTTCTTCTTGTTGGGCCCAAGATGTTTTTCCTCGTAAAAATCCCTTGTTTTCCTTTAGCTTGTTTCTTTGTTTTAAGTTTTTAATTTCCGCAAAAAGCACGTAAATTTCTACACATACAATTCACCCCCCTCTTGTAGTGTTCCTAGTGAAATAACACAATCATTTATAAAGGTCAACCTCCTAAAAACAAGCTATTAAGGGGCAACATATAGGTCAAAAAGTGATGGAACTCACATCAACAAAGTCACTAACAACATCAATGATTGAAAATGCACAAATCCCAAACATAACAAACATGGAAGAACTTGCAATAAATCACCAATCCAAAAATATCAAAGATCGAAAATCGAAACTTTAAAGCAAAAACAAAAAAAAATTAAAAGCACAAACAAGAAGAAACTTAGAAAAGAAGGAAACTTTAATCTAGATTAAACTATTAAACATGAAGATTAAGCAATGAAAACATGAAACCAAAGCATGAAACTAACAAACTATAAATGCATAAAACAATGAGAAAGAAAAAATAGAGAGGATTACTAAGGAAACAAGAACTTCAAAAAAAAAATTCACTTTTCGTTTATTTTCAATCTCCAAAATTAGACCTCTTGAGCCAAGTTTTCTCTCTCCTAAACTAGGTAGCTAAACTTAGGGTTCTAAAAATATGGAATCTTTATTAAAATGGGCTAAGGGGGTATTTATATTCCCCCAATTACATCGTCGTAAACAAAAATAGGTAGAAGAAAACGCGCAAATGACAGCAGCCCAGGCAGGCAGACCAAGGAAGCTCGGGTGAGTTGGGTCAAGGCCCGGGCGGGGATGTACTCCCCCATAAATTTATGAATTTTATAAATATATTTCAATGTATATATTAGTATTAAAATAATTTATTTCTTAGTATGTTGACTTTTGAAAGTCAAAATAATTATTTAATGATTTGAAGTAATCAAATATTTTATTTAGTCATACTTTGAAAATTATTTAAATAGTTTAAACATCTTTGAGTTGTAGTAAAAGGATTTTAAAATGGGTTAGAGGAACCCAACTATGCTCAAGTATCCAATCATTTAATGATTATTAAAAGCTCAAACACAATTCCCTAAGCCCACAAGTTAACTATATAAACGCCACAAAACCCAAAATTCCCACACTAAAACACTCACCCTAAATTTTCTCTCATCTCTTTTCTTTTCTTTCTCCTCCTCCACGGCTTTCTCTCTCTCTCTCTCGGTTTCTTCTCCTCTTCGTCGCCCGGTTCTCGCTGCCACCGGACCACCGCCGCCGACTGCCGCGCTGGCGTCCCTCCCCCTCTTGGCTGCCGTGTCTTCCTCTCTCCTCTATCTTTGGTTTATTTCTTCCTCCTCTATTTTATTTAATGTTAAGTTTATGTTTTAAGGATTGATTTAATGTTTTTATGATTAAAGTTTATAGTTTGATGATTGAAATATAAATTTCAGATTATGTAATTTATATAGTGAAGTAATTATATTTTATATTTATTTATTATGTTTAGACTAAGGTTTTAAGTATCAAAATATGGATTTTTAGGGTTTTATGAGTTGGAATATTGTAGTACTATGTAGTTTATGAAATTGAATACCCTTATGATTATGATTATGATTAGGTATGTTTTAAAGGGTTTTAAACATATTATAAGTAGCATTTTTTATTCATTATGTGTCTAAAGAACGAGTTTTTGTGGATCTTTGCAAAGATTCAAGTTGTTAGTGAGTGGCCTACTCCGAAGAATATGTTAGATATTAGGAGTTTTTTGGGATTAGCTGGTTAATATAGGAGATTTGTGACAGATTTCTCGAAGATAGCAAGGCCAATGACCTATCTAATGAAGAAAGAGTCAAAATTTGGGTGGAGTGAGAAGAGCGAGGAAGCTTTTCGAGATTTTAAAGGAGCGTTTGTCCTCCTCTTTTTGTTTTAACCTTGCCTGACGGAAATGAGGGATTTGAAGTGTATAGTGATTGTAGACACATAATCGTGTCTCCCCATTTAAGGATCCGATGATGAAACATAGCGTGGTCTTAATTGGTCCGACCCAAGGGCAGAGCAGTCTGAAAAGCCATTCAAAGCCATTTCGAAAAGTGTTAAAGTCCTATTTTAAAGCCCAATTAATTATTCATGATAATTAATTGTATTTGAGCCCATTTTCATTAAAAAGCTCAATTAATTGATAAATAATTGATTTATTTTGATAAATAAATATTTTCAAAAGATATTTTTTATAAGTTAAAATCAGATTTTATCCCGTAAAATTGGATATCCATAGTTAAAAGATAGAAGAAAATCTTTTAGAACGCGTTTTTTTCAAAAAAAACTATCAAAACATGTCAAAAAAACAAGCGCAGCGCTGAGCGCAGTTGCTGCGCCGAGCGCACGTGTCCTGCCACATGGACTTCCACGTAAGCTTCACCTAGCGCACAGACTGTGCTAAGCGCACCAGAACTGCCACGTAGACTTCTGTTTCATGTAGAGTCCTGCGTCAAGCGCAGTTCTCTGCTTGAGACGCGGATTTTCTTTCTTATCTTTTTCAAAAACGCGTACCATGTGTACTCTTTTTAATGGTTATGCCGCGTCATACGCTTGACACGTCAGCTGCCCCAGACGCAACTAGCGCGTGAGGCGCAGTGCCGTTTTCCCTATAAATAGGCTTGATTTCCCAACTGGTTTCAGAACGAATTTTTCACATAACACTCGACGAATACTTTACGAACATTTCGACGAACAACAAAAATTCCCTACAAAACTCATCCCTTTCAAACACAAATACATTCAATCTACATACTTTCATACATTCAGATTTTCAGGCTTCACGATTGCTTGTCCCGAAGGTTGTCAATCTTGTAGACCCAAGCCACGTATAATCCTGAGGGTCCTTAAATAAATTATTTGTATATTGAAGTTACTAACAGTTTTCTTTCCTGATGTAGATCCTTAATATAGAATCGCTCTACTGTATATTCTAAACCTTATTCTTTCTTTTTATTTATTTTCAATACATTATTATACTTGCCTGATTATTCTATTCATATTATATGATTGTCCTGATTTAATGCTTTTATCACCTACATGTTATTTTTGCTAATCAAAGACCTAAAGGACTGTTCTAATATTAATCAGATTAATTTGGACAACTTGCTAGGTTCCCTGTAATATTGATTGCTTAATAACATGTCACTAAAATTAGTGTTTTTATGTGTTTCCTGAACCTACTTAGACTAAATATTTTTAGGGTGTTTAAAACGTTATATGATTATTCTTTGGCATAAAATCTGTAATGAATCGATATTTAGTAGAGGCCAACTTTGGGCGAATGTGGTTCCTTATGACTATATCCGTACCCTCACCCCCGAACTCAATCTTTAGTTCATTTTGACCATCTATGGAGTCGGGACGGGGAGTCTACATTGGATAATTTGTCCCTACGGTTTTCCCATATCCAATTAGGTTTATGATTCTTCCTTTAAAGAATTGTTGGCGACTTCAAAACATTTTTTAATAAAACCTTAACAGTGGGATAGTTAATACAAATATGCGCTCACACCGGGTAGGCGAATTAAAAACACGAAGAATGGTTTGGGATGTGTCCTGCAGCAGAATGGGAAGGTGATTAATTACGTATGCATCGCGTCAGTTGAAGCCGTATGAGTCTAATTATCCTACCCATGATCTAGAGTTAGCTGCTATTGTGTTTGCCTTAAAAATTTGGAGATATTACCTATATGGGGTGGCTTGCAAGATCTTTACCGACCATAAGAGTTTGAAGTACATTTTCACCTAGAAGGATCTCAATATGAGGCAGAGAAGATGGCTAGAACAGATTAAAGATTATGACCAAGATATCCAGTATCACGAAGGGAAGGCAAATGTAGTTGCCGATGCTTTGAGTAGGAAGTCGAGCCATGGCATGAATGCATTGGTAGTTCCCGAGGAATTGTGCCGAGATATGCAAAGGCTTAGCCTAGAAATTTTAAATCATGGGGAGATCGAGGCAAGATTGAGTGCTTTGTCATTGGGGTTGTCAGTTTTCGATGAGATCAAAGAGGGTCAAGTTGGAGACGACCACCTAGATAAGATTAAGGATAAAATGAAGCAAGGCAAGGAAGTTGACTTTAAGATTCATGATGATGGAAGCTTAAGGTTTAAGGGAAGGTGTTGTGTACCACAAAAATGTGAAGAGATTAAGAGAAGGCTTATGGATGAGGGGCATAATACTCCATATTTTGTGCACCTTGGGGGTGACAAGTTGTACAAGGATCTTAAGGAAATTTATTGGTGGCCGAATATGAAGCTGTGAAATCGCTGAGTTCGTGTCAAAGTGTCTGACCTGTCATAAAGTAAAGATCGACCATAAGAGACCAATGGGGAAAGTTCAATCCTTAGAAGTTCCTAGATGGAAGTGGGATTCTATATCCATGGATTTTGTGACTGCTTTGCCGAAGACGAGAAATGGCAATGATACTATTTGGGTTATCGTGGATCGTCTGATGAAGTCTGCCGTGTTCGTTCCGATCAAAGACACATGGAAAAGAAGCAACTTGCGAAGACATACATCAAGCATGTAGTGAGACTGCATGGAGTCCTGACGGACATTATTTCAGACGAGATTCGAGATTGCTCTCGAAATTTTGGCAAAAGGTCCAGTTAAATCTTGGAACAACATTGTAGATAAGCACTGCTTTTTATCTTGCGACCGATGGTCAGACTGAAAGGTCCAATCAGACTATGGAAGCTATGTTGAGAGTAGACCTGATCAAACACCGGGCCGGGCCGGGTTCGGGCCGGGCCGCGCCAAAAAAAAAGTGCCCATCTTGCGGGCCGGGCCGGGCCCAAATCCGGGCCAAAAAATTGTGCCCAAAGCTCGGTATTTCGGGCCGGGCCGAGCGGGCTTTTGCGGGCCAAAACGGGCCGGCCCCAAATTTTAGGCTAAAAAGTGTTTTTTTGCTTGTCCAAAGCCCGCCCAAAAAAAAAAAAAATTTGACCGGGCCGGGCCCGGCCCGGCCCGCGGGCCCAAAAAAACTACCCAAGCCCGCCCAAAAACCGGGCCGGGCCGGGCTGGAGTTGATCAGGTATAGTTGAGAGTGTGTGCAATTGATTTCCAAGGTAGTTGGGAAGATCACTTGGACTTGATTGAGTTTTCGTATAACAATAGTTACCATGCGAGTATCAAGATGGCTCCTTTTGAGGCGTTGTATGGAAGAAAGTATAGAAGTCCCATTTGCTGGAATGATTTTAGTGAGAATATAGTATTGGGGACGGAATTTATTGAGGAGACTGTTAAGAATGTCAAGTTGATTCAGGCTAGAATTTATGCTGATTCGAAGCAAATAGAAGATGAATTCGCAGTTGGTGATAAAGTGTTTTTTAAAGTGTCATCGACTAAAGGAGTGATGAGATTTGGTAAAAAGGCCAAACTAATTGCTAAGTATGTTGGCCCATATGAGATTTTGCAAAGAATTGGGAAGGTAGCTTATAAGTTGGCTTTGCCAATGGAATTTGAGACAATGCATGATGTGTTTCATATTTCCCAACTCAAGAGATATATCCCTGATGAGAATCATGTCTTGGAGCCCGAAAGAATTCAAATTGATAGTAGCCCCACGTATGAGGAAAGGCCTGTGAAAATCTTGGACAAAAAGGTGCGTAGTACACGCAATAAGGATATGAATATTGTAAAAGTGTTTTGGTCTAACCATGAGTCCGAAGAAGCCACGTGGGAAGCCGAAGATGAAATGAAGAAAAAGTATCCTGAGTTATTCATTGAGGTGAGTTACGAGGGCGTAACTCGTTTTCTTTAATGGGGGTAGAATGCGATAGAATTTCGCGCTTTTTGCCTTATTTTATGGTATTTTAATGCATTTTTATGCTTATTTTGGCGATTTGCACATGTTGGTGCAAAATAAATAGGTTCTCCGCATGGAAAAATGTGTTCATGAGTAACACAACTGGTTTTAAAGTTGGCAAAAGTGTGTACACGCTGTGACACAAGTATTTCCAAATGGAAGTTTGAGTCAAAAAATTTGAAACAGTGAGGGTTTTCGTGCCAAGTTTCAGGGCGAAACTTCTTTTAAGAGGGGTAGGCTGTAATCCCCCATTATTTTATGAATTTTATAAATATATTTTAATGTATATTTATATTTCCCCCGTTCCATAATAAGTGAAACATAGGGATTGGGCACAAGATTTAATAAACATGACTTTTAAAAGCCAAAAAGTCATAAAATACCCTTTTCATTATCAAAAGGAGGAGAGAGAAAAGCAAACCACACAAGTTTATGATGGGTACTCTTGTCATTTTTTCACTTTCTTTTTTCCATTTAAGGTATGTTTCACTTATTTTGAAACGTTCTAAAATAGTAAGTGTTCCACTTATTATGGAACGGAGTATTAAAATAATTTATTTCTTAGTTGACTATTTGAAAGTCAAAAGAATTATTAATTATTTGAAGTAATCAAATATTTTATGTAGTCATACTTTGAAATTTTTTTAAATAGTCTAAACATCTTTGAGTTGTAGTAAAAGGATTTTAAAATGGGTTAGAGGAACCCAACTATGCTCAAGTACCCAATCATTAAATGATTATTCAAAGCCCAAACACAATTCCCTAAGCCCACAAGGGTTAACTATATAAACGCCACAAAACCCGAAATTCCCACACTAAAACACTCACCCTAAATTTTCTCTCCTCTCTTTCCTTTTCTCTCTCCTCCTCCACGGTTTTCTCTCCCTCCCTCTTGGTTTCTTCTCCTCTTCGTCGCCCGGTTCTTCTTTGTGCGGACCACCGACGCTACCAGCCACCGCCGTCAACTACCGCGCCGGCGTCCCTCCCCCTCTTGGCTGTCGTGTCTTCCTCTCTTTTCTCTCTTTGGTTTATTTCTTCCTTCTCTATTTTATTTAATGTTAGTTTATGTTTTAAGGATTGATTTAATGTTTTTATGACTAAAGTTTATAGTTTGATGATTTAAATATAAAATTTAGATTATGTAATTTATATAGTGAAGTTATTAAATTTTAGATTTATTTATTATGTTTAGACTAAGGTTTTAAGTATCAAAATATGGATTTTTAGGGTTTTATGAGTTGGAATATTGTAGTACTATATTATAGTTTATGAAATTGAATACCCTTATGATTATGATTATGATTAGGCATGTTTTAAAGGGTTTTAAACCTATTATAAGTTGCTGGAATTTTTATTAGTATGCTTATGATGGATTTTTGAGGATTTTTAATGACTAGTATGGTGGTACTATACTAGGAGACATTAATAGTTGAGGTTTTAATGGTTAAAAAGGATTTTAAACACTTTTAAAGAGGGTTTAACATATTTTAATGTTGCTGGAATTTTGATTGAGTATTGATTAGTGGTTGTATTGATAATTGGTAGGCGGAGATTTCTCCTTAGGCGATTTCTAAGGTTGTTAAAGTGGCCGCGCATATTGTCTACACAAGGTACGTACATACCTATGTGTTTGTAGACTAGTATCATGTCCTAAGATTAGGATTGATGTAGTATCATGTATAGGCAACTATTTATGGTTCATATGTGATTTATATTCAAGTGGAATTGCATGTTTTATGCCGTTGTGTGAAGCATGTTGCTTATGTTGGTTATACTATATTTGTATGGATGATTGATGCAAGCATATGGGATTGGGAACTTTATTTTATTAATTCACATGAGGGATTAATAATTATGTTGTTATTGGATCATGAATTGGATCATGTTGTTCCCTTTGGATTATTTTATTTACCTTATGAGGAACGAGGGCCTTATTTGGTAAGTTGGTTATTCACCTATGAAAGGTTGGTTGATTGTTGACTTAGATCAACAAATAAATAATGGTTATGGAATTACTCTTGGATTGTTAAGTTGTTGATTACATTATCTAATCATAAGATAAAAATGGAAGTTCTACGTATCCTTGATGATTATTTGTTTGTCTTATTTTGTGAGTCATAACAAATAAATAATTTATTAATCACTTAAAGTGGAAAGTGAATAGCAATAACTTTTAGACTTGTGCACGTCTGAAGTGTTGGACTAGTATGAGTTGGAGTACATGGTGGTAGCCCATGGCTTTTCTTGGGACCCAATTGATCACCGTGTCCTGTTTTATTTAAAAAGTTCCCCGATAACGTTGGTCATGGGAGTACGGAGTCACGCCCGTACTTCGTCTTCTAAATTGAAGACTGGTTTGGTTTGGAAAACTCTTTCTATTGCCTATTCAATCTAATTATAACTAATCTATTGATTTTTTGGGAGTCAGTTCAGTATAGTCAATCTGTTGTTTATTATATCATTGTCTATCATTGAGTTTGTGTTTATTAATATCATGTTAGGATTTATTTATTTATTATGTAGTACTCAGCTTTGCTATTTACGTGCTTTTGTGTGTATGTCGATCATGGCTGTGTCTTATTGATTCTGTGATGACCCATTTGGTGAGCAGTCTCTCGGGATGAATAGTGCACTGTCCATTTCAGGTCTGAAGATGATGCATCATGGGTTCGGGATTCGTGGATAGCTTGTGTTTAGCTTTTATACTTTATAGTTGTTTTAATTTGGTTGACTTTTGACTTTGTTTGGTTGACTGTTGACTTTGTTTTTGGAGTTGACTTATGGTTGACTAAGTTAGTAAATTTTAAAGGTTATTTATTTATTTCCGCTGCAATATTCTAAATAAGCCGATACATTATCACACGGGCGATAATGCTTTGATAATTCTCGAAGTTTTTATATTTAAAAAGGTATTTTGAACATAGAGAATTGTCGGGGTGTTATAGGGGCAGCGTGGTCGGGCCCATGCATCTCCACAGGGAGGGGGCCTTGTTTTAGCGAAACTGGCAAAAACTTTGGTTCGTCAAGAGCCCGGGAGGGGGAGCTATGTGACCGGGTGGGTAGATGCTCTCTAGCGTACACCATCAAGTTGGCGCGGGCTGGCAGGAACTTGAATTCATCCCAAGCCCGGGCGAGCGAGCTAAATGACCGGGCGGGTGACAGTGCCTGGGAGGGCTTGTGGGAGGCCCGGACGGGCTTGTTCTTCTCGGACGGGCTCTAGCTTAGGTCTGATCGTGCTTGCCGGGTGATCTTCTCCCCTTTTGCACTCATGTTTTGCTTCTAATTTATAATCTCTTGAACTCCTACACAAAAAGGGTTAAATAGAAGATTATGGAGAAGCGATAAAAATGTATTATGGCAAGAGAGAATTAAACAACACAAGAGGTAAAATTAGGAGATTGGGAACTAAAATGGTTGGAAACTTAGCAAAAATGGCCTTAAAACTACCCTATGAGTGAGATAAATCTCATTCATCAACTTCCCCCAAACTTAAGCGTTTGCTTGTCCTCAAGCAAAGTCCCAAGAGTAATGAGAAGAGAGGAAATGGTAGAAAGAAGACAGCAAGGCAAAAGATTATTAAAACAATGCACACTAAAGAAAAATGAGAAAGTTATATACACTAACTCACTTTCGTAGGAATCACGATTGTTTTAAGCGTAAACAACAAGCCATTTAAACCTCGAAGTCGCCAATGAGGACGAGTGATACTCTCGTGAGGGTTTCCTAAGAGGCTTAACCCACAACTCTAATCAAGCTCAAACATAGATAATAAGCCAAAGTCATCTATTCAACCATGGTTCACAAAGCAATGGATGATATAAGCAAACTTTCAAAGCATAACCATTATCAATATGTATCCATGACTTAGGAATATAGGGGATTGGCTAATCTAAGGTGCAAAATTGACACTATCAAAAGCTTTAAACATCAATTAGAGTCTAGTAAGGCATTCAAGAGTCACAAATCGTTCTCAAATGGATGAAGAAGGTCCCAAGATCGGTCCTAATCACCCATGGTGCAAATGAACTCCCCCAAACTTGACTTTTGATAGGAGAAAACCATGATTGTAGGATTAGAATAATGATTGAGCCATGGGTCTAGAGTCTCAATGTTTAAGCCATGATGACATTCATCATTACTAGGGAAACTCTACTTATTAAATTTTCGAGATCCCACTCAATCATTTCGACTAACCCACTTTCTCAAAGATATGTGGTAATTACCACTTATTCACACTTTTTCGAACTTTTTTTTATCATTTAATGGACTTTAGTAGGCTTATTATGCCTTGTGGGCTCATTGGCTCCACTTATTGGACTCAAGACTTAAAATATTTTTTTCTTTACAATCGATTTAACTCTTAGCATAGCTTATTCGGAGGTAAAAACTTGTGCACCAAAGAAGATTTCAAGATCCAACAAGGGTCACTACAACTTCCAAAAGAGAAATAATTCGACTCTTTTCAACACAAAGTTTGACAACATTTAGAATCATAGAATGTCTTTTCAAGTAGAAAATCAACCAACAAAGATTGATTGATCCTTAATCACCCCCAAATTACACATACATGAATCCAATAGAAATACCTACACTCATCTACCCAAATGTCCAAAGTAAAGGAATCCACGTAAATTTGCCATCAAGAATCTTCCCTTGGACACAAAATGCTTTGTACTTTTCTTTATTCCTCAATGTTTTCTGGATTTTGCCAAACATCTTTTTCATTTGTTCTTTCAATTTTTTATAGCTAAAGTGAAGATAAAAACATAAAAGAAAATGAAGGGAAAGGAATGGAAAATATTTTTGGATTTTAAGGGATAATTAAAGACAACAGGAAGAAAGATATAGACCAAGGCCTCCCCCAAGCTAGTGAGAAGCTACTCCCCCAAGCTAGAACAAAGCATCGTCCTCAATGCTTGAACAAGATAATCAGGGGGGGGGGGAGAAAACCAACAAATGAACATGCCACAAGGGGATTTTGTGAGTCAAAGCACGTAAGAGTTTGTCAAATGCACTAGCACACGTTTCTATTAAGATAGCATATGCAATACTTAAATATAAAGCATGCACAAGATATAGTGAACCTCCATGCCAATTAGAAGAGAGATGCCAAAAAGAAGAAGAATCAAAAGAAAAATCAATAAAACAAGAAGAAAAAGGTTGAGAAAATGGCATACTCTCTTCAACAAACTATTTTTGTGGGGGAATCTCGCTCATTTCCTCAAAATCAACCAAATGAGGCACTTGAAGGGTAAAGGAGAAAGAGGTTCATTTAATGGAGGTAATTTGAGTGAATAAGGGAAAGAAATGGGAAAGGAATGAACTAGGTCGAGCTTTCTTGAAAATGAGATATAGGGTGAAGGATAGAAACTAAGGTTTCGCAAGTGACTTCTCCTATATCACACGTCTTCAAATCACACACTTTTTTAACCAATGGTTCCTTACAAACATCCTTGCCATCCTCTAAAGCCTCAAAAGCATCACCAACCATCAAATGAGGTAGCTCACTCTCAAATTGATCAATATCTTCACTCAAGCAAGAAGGGGCAGGAGAAGATGGGTGCTCCAAAGTACAAGGAGGGAAAGTAAGGTCTAATGCACTAGAGGTAGACACATGAGACTCAAAAAGGGAATGTAGACACTCATGAGCATCCTCACTTTCAACAATATTCTCAATAATGGGCATTTTCTCCTCAAAATCATACCCCTCATCATCACTACTCCAAAAACCATCATAAAGATCTTGGCTACTCTTTCTCAATTGATTTTAGTTTTCAACATCTCTCGAATCAATATAACTAAACTCAAAAGTGCCATCATTGCAACCCCATTTTTCCTTAAAAAAGTTCAAATCAATTCCCAATTGTAAAACGGGATCATCAATAGGTTAGGGAGCATTTTGAGAATCAAATTGGGTTGGAGATCCACAATCAAGCATGTGAGAATCAATATCGGGAACATGAGGCACATGATTGGGATCCATGCACAAATTCAATGAACATTGAGAAATAGCATGAATATCATCAACATTAGAATGCACCTCATTATTACAAGCATAGGAGGGAAGAGGGTTAAAATCATGCATAATAGGCTCACTAGTGGAAACATTTGACTCTTCAAAGAAATTCATGACAACATTTGATGAATCATGACAATTTGCATAATCGAAATCATAAGTATCCCTAGTTAACCACAAATAGAAATTCCAAACTTCATCTAAAGATATAGCTCGAAATTCACCATTAAACATATTTTCAACCACTCCTCTAGTATGCTCATTTAAACCCCAACAAATAATCTCACAAGTCTCCCAAAGACCATAACCATGGTACTTTATAAAGCCCTCAAGTCTCTCAAAGTAAACCCAAAAGGACTCATTGCCATATTGAGGCTGTAGACACATAATCGTGTCTCCCCATTTAGCACCCTATGATGACCAATACCTTGCTCCAATTGGTCCGGATTGAGGAAAAAATAAAGAACGAGTCTGAAATAAAATGTTTTAAGCCCAAATCCATTTTCTAACTCTTTTTATTAATCCATTTTCGAAACCTTTTTTTATAATTAGTTTTACTAAACCTACTTTCTAAAACGTTTTTAAATAACCTTTTAAAGGCCCATCTTTGAAAACATTTTAAAATAGTTATTATGAAAGCCCAATTTCACGAAACCCCTTTTCTAGCCCAGTTTAATTAATAGAATTAATTTATTATATTAATTAGTTTTATTAATAAAAATATCTTTTGTAAAAATAATCTTTTCTCAAAGTGTTTTAAATATCTCTTACTAACTATTTTCTAAAATCTTTTTAATAAGTAATCTTTTTAGAAACCTAGTTGTTTTGGAAAACCTATTGCAACCCAAATCCCTAAACCTATATATATCCTCCACCTTATAATCTCACGGCTGAACTAATTTTAGACAGCTCTCTCACACCTCTCCTCACAAAATCACTCGGCACCCTTGTATCTCATCACCTAAATCCCTCGTCACTCACCGCCAACATCATCGCACAACAATATCATCATCTGCGCACCATCCCCATCCTAACACTAATCATTATCCGCCTAACTAATCTCGCACCACTACCCAGCTGATATGCCATAATACATCATCATCATCATCATCATCATCATCATCATCTAATACCTTCATCACTTGATCATCTACACTCACGCACAACATACAACAACAACAATTCAACTTGTGATCATCATTAATATCACGTAACACTTAGAGGTGATCATTTGCGGGCTTGGGCGGGTTGCGGGTCGGGCTTAACCACAAAAATTTTTTCCAAATACTCCAGTTAATTTCCTTTAATATTTATAGATTAAAACATAATTTTGGTTAAAATAGAAAAAAAGTTGATAATCACAAAGTAAGATAAAGAGAAAGTTAAAAATATTTGTAACAAAAATGTTAGAGGACGACAAATTATTATGAAATTAAGTTAGTAAAGGTAAGAATAAAGACAATTATGTGTTTTTAAAGCTATATTAGTGCAAATAAACTATATATTCCAAAAGATAAATCAACACTAAATTAGTTAGATAAAAAATTATATATCATAGAGAATATATATTATGATAAACGGGTCGGGCGGGCTTGCCCGCGGTATATTTGAGGTTGTCCATATCCGCCCATTAATATTAGTGGGTCGGGCTTGGCCCGCCTATTTAGAATTTTTTTCAAAGTTTGTTGTCCAAGCCCGCAACTTTAGCGGGCCGGGTTGGACGGGCTTAGTGGGCCGTCCCGTCCGTGAACAGCTCTAGTAACACTCATGTTACACCATATTACAAAACAAACACAAAACACAAATCTTTTTTAAGACTCGTACAATTCAATTTTCCAAGATTCGTACAAATCAACGACCCCGGACGGTGGTATGATTTCTGAGGGTCAACTAAATTAACCACCTTTATTTTATTTTCTTTGTTTATTTTTATTATAATCTTGAAGTTACTAACACTCTATTCATGATGTAGGTTATTATTAAATTCCTGCTACGGTAAGTATTGTACATATTAACTAACTCCCTGCATTATTTTCTTTTCTTATTTTTTTATTTCTTTTTATGAACATATTATTTTTTCATGCCTGATTGCAATATTTATCACCTTGTATTTATTGTAAATCAAGACCTAAATGAATGTTCTAACTAGATCAGATAATTTGGACAACCTGTTAGGAACCTTGTAATATGATTGTTTAATAACTTATTACTAAATAATTAGTCTTTTTATGTGTTTTCTGAACCAACTTAGATTAATTATTTTCAGGGTGCTTAAAACGCTATGATTATTCTTTTGCATAAAATCTGTAATGAATCGACATTTAGTAGAGGCCAGCAATGGGCAATATGGTTCCTGACTGTATTGTACCCTCACCCCCAAACTCAATCTTTGGTTCACTTTGACCATCTATGGAGTCAAGACGGGGAAATCTACATTGGATAATTTGTCCTTACGGTTTCTCATATCCAATTAGGTTTATGATTCTTCCTTTAAAGAATTGTTGGCGACTTCAAAAACATATTTTTAATAAAACCTTAACAATGGGGTAGTCAAATAAACGCGCTCACACAGCGTGTAGGCATTAAAGGAATTAAAAAATCCACGCCTACAATTTGGCGACTTCACTGGGGAGGATTTTAAAAAAATTTTTTTTTTTAAAATGAGTGGGTGAAACTTGAAAAATACGATTCATTCTTATTTTATGCCTTAGAATAATATACTGTTTTGCATGTGCATGGCTATTGTTCAAGCCACCATAAGGACAATCTACCTTGCCTCATTAGCACATGTTTTATGTGTGAGGTCACCCCTGGGGGTTTGCGTTTTTTCCTTCCAAAAAGCTTCATGAGCGATAGTGTTGGATCTTAGTCATAAGCAAACCTACCCAACCACGGCATTGTTCTCTTGTTCCTGACTTGAGACTGGAGTGCGTCTTACACGTGGCCACCTCTTTAAGCAGGGGTACGAAGCGTGGGATCAATCTCTTAGTCATGGACCTTTTTAGCCTTAACCTAAACCTGACCAATAGTTAAACGTAGAACTGGACTTTAGGTTGAGAACTTTGCATATCATTATCCTACATATGCATATTTGTGTGTGCTTGTATCTAATTGTTTTGGTACTATGCGAGTTTCGAGTCAAAGCTACCGAACGCATTTACGCGTCGAGCTAAAAGTCAAAAAATCGTGTCTCGCCTTAGCTGCGCTTAGCACACGCCATAAGCGTCTGACACATTTCCTTCGCGTCCCACGCTTCCTTTTGCGTTCCACGCAATACTTCCTCTGCGTCCCACGCAGCGTTCCGCGCGCGGCGCATGATATTCGCGTTCAGCGCACTTTACTCCATCTTCTCTTCGCGTGCCACGCTTTACTACTCCGCGCGCTGCACGTTGTTTGGTGCAAAGAGCAGCTAGTCTGCTTGTCGCCCATATCCCTCGTGGCCTTCATGTCTCGTGCATTTGTTTCACAATCCTAATCTTTTTCCTTGTGCCGACAATGAGGACTATGTCTTTATTTTCTATCCTCACATATTTTCTTTAATCTATCTCCAATCTTTATCTCTTTTTTTTCCAAAAAAAAAAAAATTCATCTCAAAAATCATTTCAATCTCTAATCCCCTATTTATTTCGAAAATTCTATCCTCATCTTTTACCAAACTATATCTCCTATTATTTTTTCGAAAAACTATCTCATATCCTTTTTTTTAAATCCATCTCCATTTTTTTAAAAAATTGTATCACCTATGATTTTTCAACAATTATTCTCCTATCTTTTTTATAAAAAAAAATTCATCCCATCTTCAATCTATCTCTAATTTTTTTTTTTTCAAAAAAAAAATCTCCATCTTTTTTCCTATCACATATCTTTTTTCAAAAATTCATCCTTTTTCTTTACCCCATCCTTTCAGGTATATTATTCATCTTTTCATGTGCACATCATTTAGGATTCTTTTTAGTGTCCATCTTGTTGTAAGAGTCTCATCCGCTTAGGAATTCTAACTCCATTAGAAGTTCATATGTCCCAAATGTTTAGGTTCATCCAATTTCACTCCATTTAGAATTCTTAATCCTTTCTAACTCTGTCCATGTTAGGAGTCTTCATTCGCTTGAGTCTCCTCCATCTTAGAAGTCTATAATCCATAGAAAGTTCATGCATAATAGGAGTCTAAAACCATTAGAATTATGTCAATCTTAGGAGCCTAAATCCATTAGAATTCCATCTATTTTAGGAGTCTAGGTCCACTAGAGTTTCATCCATTTTAGGAGTCTATGTCCACTAGAGTTTCATTCACTTTAGGAGTCTAGGTCCACTAGAGTTTCATGCACATTAGGAGCCTAGCATCCTTGAAAGTCCGTGAAATCTAGAATTCGAACGTCATTAGAAGTCTATCAATTCTATGATACAGTCATTATAATTTCATATCAACTAGGACTGCATTCATAATTAGAGTCCATCTGCATTGCGTAGTCCATCATTCATACACTTCTTGCATAACTAGAGTTAGTAGACATTTAGGAGTCTCATTGCATCCTTACTCTCCATTCATTTCATGCATTCTGCATTTAGTAGTCCTGAACTACAAGCGATCTGATTCCCCTTTCGGGATATGTAAGCAGCCTTTACAGGTTCGAACGCATAGATTGAGTCATACATACATACATCAGGTCTAGGTGCATCCAAAAGCAGTGCATCCAAAAAAAAATCATCATTCATTTCGGATATTCAAATTTGTTCCTAGAAGCTCAACTTTTAAACAAACATACATTCTTTCATTCCATTTCTCTCTCTCCATCATCACTCTATCTCTAAATCTCCTTCGATGATCCACGCAAAATTCAAGAGACATAGATATGGGCAGTCCATCAAACAACGAGCAACAAGTCACTGAAATGGCTAGAACTTTAGCCAAGTTGTCTAGCATGATGGAAGAAATAGCTATAAGGCTTGAGAAGACCGAGTCAGTTAATCTGCTAGATTCAACAAGAAATTGGAGAGTGTTGTTCATAGGGTAACCAATACAAATTCCTATTTTGAGCCTATTGATAACACCCAAATGAAAGGGAAACTTCCTGAAAATTTCTCTACAATTGACATCCTTAGATTGCGAATGATTTGCTAAAAAAATGCTGAAGATAATGATCTCAATGCCCTAGAAGCAGGCACCTCTCTGAGCTCAATTGCTCATTAAGACATTTGGACTCGCTTAGGTCCAATCAGCACAAAAAGAAAATACACTTCTTCTCTTTTCATTTAGAAAGAGACCTCATGAAGATCGAAACAATGAAGCTGTCTCGTCACGTGACGTAGGAGTCCAGACTTAGGATTTCATTTTCTGTTTCATCTCTCATTTTGCCCAGTCTAATATAGGATTTTTCCTCTTATTGTATGTACTCATAATTTTCAATTAATAAATGAGTATTTCTTTTCTAACCATTTCCTAATGAGCATCAATGAAAATCAGGATTGTCGCCTTAAAAAAATGAATTTCTAATTCTCATGACTATTATAATAAAGGCAATGAACAACTGGCTTATATAAAAGAGGCATTCATCCCCTTCCCCACAACTATTCCTCCACTCCAACCATTACTAAATACATAACACCCTTCTCCCTTTAACCTACCTCATGGGAAGTACATTTGACATCAATCAAATATAAAGGGTAAAAAAAAAAAAAGGCAACAAGAAAAATATAAGCAAAAATGACGAATAAAAAAAAAAAAAAAGAAGATAAGCCCATCAATAGCTTTGTCAACTGTACTTTCTTTTACCTTCAACCTTCAATTCTAAATCTCGAACTTCATCAAAGATCTTGACCTCCACAACCAAGAACCATTACAAGTCAAATCATACCTCTATAATAAACCTTCGTTCAAGCAACCATGCACATTGCATTCTAATAAGCCACAAAAGACAAACCCAAGCCCGCTAGGTCGAAAACCCCATAAGGGCGACTTAGGCAAAAGTCAGGGCATCTTCTCATTCACTAGCTTGAACTATGAATGGTCTGATTCCGCTAAAGATACATAGGAAACCTCACCCTGAGGTCCTACTTCTTTAAACAAAACCAAAACTGCATCATTATCCACCCTTGCCAAAGACCTCTTCCTAATCAATGCCTAATTCATTAAAAATGGCTCCAAAGCAAAATGCTAGGCCACCGACTAAAGTGTAAGAGCTACGACTCGCCTGATTTCATAATGGATATGTAGGCAACCTCTTTTAATTCAAAAACATATGTTTTAAGGCTCGCCTAGGCCCGTGAGAAAAGTGCGATCACCCAAATCATGAATTTTCAATGCTTATCCCCTAACTTTAAAACTAGGTCGGGATTTGAACTCGCATCAATAGCCTACCTCATTGCGTGAGTCGGTTCATTATGACTCTGCCTTTTCTTATTCTAATCACTTCCTTTTTCTAAGCCCCATTATCGCTTCTAAGCCAACCTTAGCATAACCTTTCAACACTCAGTGCTACGACCGTGCCTCATCCCTTGGGTGTTCTTTTTTTTTGACATTTCTTGTCTTTTTCACCTTAGGAACCCTATATGGAATTTCGGTCGAAACTTCCGCCGAGCGTGACGAGATGTCTTGAAAATCAAGCAATCAAGCTGAATACACTAGTGGAAAAAAACGGAAGGGTCATGGTCAAAAACGACCCTAAGGGCTGCGTTTTTGGCCTACAACCCTTTCTCGTAGCGACCCTTCACAACGAAGGGTTGCGTTTTAAGGCAAAACCGCAGCCCTTCCATATTGGAAGGGCTGCGGTTTTGGGCCTAGAACGCATTGGAAGGGCTGCGGTTTTGGGCCTAGGACGCAGCCCTTTTGACCCAAAGAAATTAAAAAAAAAAAAAATTTTGTCTTTTTTTTTACTCCCAAATATATCAAGAAATTTACAACAGGGAAAATCAACATGAACAGTATAAATTTATAGATCTGAAAATGAAAAAAAAGAACGAAAATGGAAAAAAAAAACGAAAATTAAAAAAAGAACGAAAATTAAAAAAAAGAACGAAAATGAAATAAAAGAACGAAATGAAAAAAAACGGAAAGAAAATGAAAAAAAAGAACAAAAATGAAAAAAAAAAAGCAAACGAAAATACAAAAGAGAAAAAATTATAGATCTGAAATTACATAAACATTAATCAAAACAAAGATCAAGAAATTATAGATCTGAAATTACATAAACATTAATCAAAACAAAGATCAAGAAATTATAGATTTGAAAAATGAAAAATTTTTCACTTGTTGAATTGCTATCGGAGTTCGACGACGAGGAAGAACAATACGGCGCGGCAAGGCACGGCAAGGCGGCAGAATTTCAGCGCAAAGAAGAGGCGAGTAGAGGGCGAGGTTGTGCGACGGAGATGGAACCTGAGAATCGACGAGAGGAGAGAGAATTTGGAAGAGATGAAAGTGAAAGTGAGGTCCAGTATCCACAGGAAAGTGAGGTGAACGAACGACAAACCAAGTTATTCTTGAACGAACGAGGAGGACGAACGAACCAAGAGGACGAACGAACCAAGAGGACGAACGACTTGTGGTGGTATTGCTGCCGCCGGAGGGTGAAAGAGAAGGAGAGAAGGAGGAGATTATTGTTGTGGACGTGAGAGAGAAGGAGGAGAAGGGAGGAGGGTGAGAGAGAACGTGAGAGAGGAGGGAGAATGAGGGAGAGGAAATTGTGAGAACCCTAGCCCGCTTAACATTTTAAGCCCGCGAATTCGTTTCAAATTTTTTTTAAAAAAAGCCCATAAAGGGCTGCGGTTTTGTAAAAAAACGCAGCCCTTCACTAATAGGGCTGCGGTTAGCCTCAAAACCGCAGCCCTTCATACAGTATGAAGGGCTGCGATTTCTTGTTAACCGCAGCCCTTCACTAAAAGGGCTGCGTTTTTCTTTAAAACCGCAGCCCTTCATACAAGAAGGGCTGCGTTTTTAAAAAAACGCAGCCCTTCCAGCGCAACCCTTCCTTGTTTTTCCCCTAGTGATACTTCATCAACTCCATCTTACTGGGGGCTTCATCACTGGTCCACATAGAAAATCATAGGCTCCAAGTCTAGGCCTATCGTAATAAAGACTTCATTACGAGTCCATACATGAAATCTTGGGTTTCAAGACCCATACTGATGCAAGATTGAACCTACTTCATGGGTTCACATAGGCCCTTGGCATACGAAACTCGAAGCATATGCAACTCAAACGCTACAAAAACTAGTTCAATAACGTATTCCAAATCAAACATATAATCCAGTGGCTGCATAGTCATTAGGCTCCATGTGTACCCTGATCAGGATTTCATTACGAGTCCATACAAAAGGTTGTGGGCTCTAGACCTATACGAGATCCTAACTGTTTTACGGGCTCACTTAGGCCCGTAACAACTACAACATATATCGCATCACACATAACGTACATGGATCATCCTTGGGGGCTTTCCCTTTCTTCTCTTTCGAAAACAGTTTTCTAAAACGAAAATTTGAGCTTCTAATGGAACGATCAAATCATCAAATCATATCATCTGCATTAGGGTCATATCTCTACATTTGCATTACGTATCAGCATTGTCCAAACATTGTGTCCAGCATTGCATCCTTTGTCCTTAGTCATAGGATCCTAGCATCAATCATCGAGTCACACACACACACACACACACACACACGTAAACACACACGATGGCACCTTTAAGTCTAGAAGTCACTCTTTATAGGTCAAGTCTTTTCCTATCCATACACTAGCACCCACATCACGGGACACATGCATGTCTCCTAATTGTTGGTTTGTATATATGTGTGTTATTTGTATTCGCAGGTACCCAACATTAAACGGCTCTATATGGGTTATATTCTGCCAAGGTCTGCGGATCATTACAATTTAACAATAGAAAACAAGTGCTATATACATAGTGCGTCCAGCGCACCGACAACGCTGTGCCACACGCAGCAAACTGCGCCCAGCGCAGCATACCACGCCAAGCGCATGCCTGTGCGTCTTGTGCACAGCTCTGTACAGCGCACTTGGGGGCTTCTTAGCCAAGTGGGGCCCACATGCCCAACTCCTTATGAATTGAAATGTTCATTACGATATCGCACGCAGTAAACTGCGTCCAACGCAGCATACTACGCCAAGGGCATGCCTGTGCTTATGGCGCACAGCTGTATACAGCGCGCTTGGGGGCTTCTTAGCCAAGTGGGGCCCACATGCTCAACTCCTTATGATTCAAACGTTCGTTACGACATCGCGCATAACAAACTAACGGATTTTCAAATCCGCAATAAAAATACAATTTTGCCATTCTTCCAACATGCTATACTCCACACAAATCATGCTCGAGAGACAATAAGTACTCAGGAGTATTAACAGCGGTTTACACACCGTTAGGTTTGCGGACCATCATCATTACTCTGGAGCGGGACCATAATAGCTTTATCTCGTCGTGAGTCGGACCATAATAGCTCTACACATTACCCTGGATCGGGACCATAATAGCTCTATCCCGTCATGAGCCGGACCATTAATAGCTCTATCCCGTCGTGAGCCGGACCATTAATAGCTCTATTCGTCGTGAGTTGGACCATTAATAGCTATCCCCTCGTGAGTCGGACCATTAATAGCTCTATCCCGTCGTGAGCCGGACCATAATAGCTCTACATATTACCCTGGAGCGGGACCATAATAGCTTTATCCCGTCGTGAGCCGGACCATAATACCTCTACACATTACCCTGGAGCGGGACCATAATAGCTCTATCCCGTCGTGAGCCGGACCATAATAGCTCTACACATACCCTTGAGCGGGACCATAATAGCTTTACCCCGACGTGAGCCGGACCAGAATAGCTCTACACATCATCAACACCCTGGAGCGGGACCATAACAGCTCTATCCCGTCATGAGCCGAACCATTAATAGCTTTATCCCGTCGTGAGCCGGACCATTAATAGCTTTATCCTGCCATGAGCCGGACCATTAATAGGTCTATCCTGTCATGAGCCGGACCATTAATAGCTCTACCCCGTCGTGAGCCTTACCATAATAGCTTTATCCCGTCATGAGCTGGACAATAATAGCTCTACACGTCATCAACACCCTGGAGCGGGACCATAATAGCTCTATCTCGACATGAGCCGGACCATAATAGCTCATGATTTCTTTTCACTTATATCATTTCGTTTTTGCAAATTTACATTTATTTTGCAAATTTGTTTCGTATATGTCTGTAAACTTTTGCTTGTTTTGCAAGTACTGGCGTAAAAGAGTGATTTTGGATTGTAGAGCATCTAGAATCATTCTCTGTCCCGACGCGTATACTTTGACTTTCGGTTTTGCAAACCTCAGTCAAAGTGGGGGCTTCTGTAGACACATAATTGTGTTTCCCCATTTAGCACCCTATAATGACCAATACCCTGCTCCAATCCGGATCGAGGAAAGAATAAAGAACGAGTCTGAAATAAAATGATTTAAGCCCTAATCCATTTTCTAACTCTTTTTATTAATCCATTTCCGAAACCCTTTTTATAACTAGTTTTACTAAACCTACTTTCTAAAACGTTTTTAAATAACCTTTTAAAGGCCCATATTTGAAAACATTTTAAAAATAGTTTTTATGAAAGCCCAAATTTATGAAACCCCTTTTCTAGCCCAATTTAATTAATAGAATTAAATAATTATATTAATTAGTTTTATTAATAAAATATCTTTTATAAAAATAATCTTTTCCCAAAGTGTTTTTAAATATCTCTTACTAACTATTTTCTAAAATCTTTTTAATAAGTACTCCCTCTGTATTTTTTTATCTTTCTCACTTAGAATCTTGACACTATTCACAATTAGAGAGAATCTTTGAAAATTTTCTCAATATATTAGAAAAAATATAGTCATGTGAGGTCTTGTTTGATTCGTCTAAATGAGTAGTTTATTAATATTCAATTATTATAATTTTTACTAATATGTAATGAAAGATATTTAAGGTAGAATAAGTGCATTGGCAAACGTGTAAAGTCAAAGTAGGAAAGATAAAAAAATACAGAGGGAGTAATCTTTTTAGAAACCTAGTTGTTTTCGAAAACCTATTGCAACCCAACTCCCTAAACCTATATATATATCCTCCACCTTATAACCTCACGACTGAACTAATTTTAGACAGCTCTCTCATACCTCCCCTCACAAAATCACTCGACACCCTTATATCTCATCACCTAAATCCCTAGTCACTCACCGCCAACATCATCGCACAACAATATCATCATCTGCGCACCATCCCCATCCTAATACTAATCATTATCCGCCTAACTAATCTCGCACCACTCCCCAGCAGATACGCCATAATACATCATCATCATCATCTAATACCTTCATCACTTGATCATCTACACTCACGCACAACATACAACAACAACAACTCAACTTGTGATCATCATTAATATCACGTAACACTCATATTACACCATATTACAAAACAAACGTAAAACACAAATCTTTTTAAGATTCGTACAATTCAATTTTCCAAGATTCGTACAAATCAACGACCCCAAGTAGGTATAATTTCCGAGGGTCAACTAAATTAACCACCTTTATTTTATTTTCTTTATTTATATTTATTATTTTCTTGAAGTTACTAACACTCTATGCATGATGTAGGTTATTAATATATTTATGCGACGGTAAGTATTGTACATATTAACTAACTCCCTGCATTATTTTCTTTTCTTATTTTTCTATTTCTTTTTATGAACATATTATTTTTTCATGCCTGATTGCAATATTTATCACCTTGTATTTAGTGTTAATCAAGACCTAAATAAATGTTCTAACTAAATCAGATAATTTGGACAACCTATTAGGAACCTTGTAATATGATTGTTTAATAACGTATCACTAAATAATTAGTCTTTTTATGTGTTTCCTGAACCAACTTAGATTAATTATTTTTAGGGTGCTTAAAACGCTATATGATTATTCTTTTGCATAAAATCTATAATGAATCGGTATTTAGTAGAGGCCAGCAATGGGATATATATGGCTCCTGACTGTATTGTACCCTCACCCCCGAACTCAATCTTTGGTTCACTTTGACCATCTATGGAGTCAAGACGGAGAAATCTACATTGGATAATTTGTCCTTACGGTTTCCAATATCCAATTAGATTTATGATTCTTCCTTTAAAGAATTGTTGGCGACTTCAAAAACATATTTTTAATAAAACCTTAACAATGGAGTAGTCAAATAAACGCGATCACACCGCGTGTAGGCATTAAAGGAATTAAAAATCCACGCTTACAGAGGCAAAGAGATATTTGCCATTTTTTCTTCAATTCCCTTTTTTTTATTTAATAAAGAAAAAGAAAAGAAAGAGAAATCATAGAGAACCAAAGACTTAGACTCACAAGCAAAACTACTACTCAATGAAAATAAGCCGATCCCTGGCAACAACGCCAACTTGAATAAGGGAAAAACTAGGTCGTTGCTAATTCCCCTAATGTCAAATAAAAGTCATAACTATCCACCAAATAGTCAAGTGGTAAACAAGGGTCGAAGCACAAGGATATAAGGTTTCACCAAGATAGAGTCACTAAGAGTAAGCTAAGTCGAAGTAAAACGTCAAGTTTTGGTTAAACTAGGGAATTTAAACTATTAGAATCAAATTAGAAAAATCACTAGGAGTAGGAAAACACCACAATGATAATTCACATCCAAAAACCAAGTAGAGTTATGGGGATTAACATGTAAAGGGGATATGCAAAGGGAATAAACAATACTAAGTACCTCTAAAATCTTTCTTAGGGAGTTTAGAGTCCTAATTATAGCAACAAACCTATATTTCGAGGTGTTATCACCTTACTAGGCCAAGATAGGAATTGGAAGAGAACCCATGTCAATACAAATCAACAAGTGATGCATAACAACCAATCAATCATTTATGAAGGCCAACCACCTAAAAACAAGCTATTAAGGGGAAAAAAATGCGTCAAAAGGTGATGGAACTCACATCAACAAAGTCACCAACAACATCAATGATTGAAAATGCACAAATCCCAAACATAGCAAACCCAACAAACTCTACTCATGAAAATAGGATGGAAACAATGATTGGGCTACACCCAATTCTAGTTAATGAACTACTTACTACCCATTATACTAGCAAACATCCTAAACATGGAAGAACTAGCAATAAATCACCAATCCAAAAATATCAAAGACCGAAAATCGAAACTTTAAAGCAAAAACAAAACAAAATCTAAAAGAACAAACAAGAAGAAACTAAGAAAAGATGGAAACTTTAATCTAGATTAAACGATTAAACATGAAGATTAAGCAATGAAAACATGAAACCAAAGCATGAAACTACAAACTAGAAATGCATAAAACAATGAGAAAGAAAGAAAGGATTGAGAGGATTACTAAGAAAACAAGAACTTCAAAAAAATTTGTCACTTTTCATTGATTTTAAATCTCCAAATTACACCTCTTGATCCAAGTTTTCTCTCTCCTAAACTAGGTAGCTAAACTTAGGGGTTCAAAAATCTGGAATCTCTATTAAAATGGGCTAAGGGGGTATTTATATTCCCCCAATTACATCGTCGTAAACAAAAATGGGTAGAAGAAAACTCGCAAATTACAGCAGCCCAGACGGGCGCCACATGGCCCGGCTGGGCAGACCAAGGAAGCCCGGACGAGCTGGGTCAAGGCCCGGGTGAGGCAGAGTGGTCGGGCCCGTGCATCGCCACCGGGCGGGGCCTTGTTTCAGCGAAACTGGCATAAACTTTGGTTCGTCAAGAGCCCGGGCGGGCGAGCTATGTGACCGGGCGGGCAGATGGAAGGCTCGAGCAGCTAGTGCCTCTCTTGCGTACACCATCACGTTGGCGCGGGCTGGTAGGAACTTGAATTCATCACAAGCCTGGGCGAACGAGCTAAATGACAGGGTGGGTAACAGTGCCCGGGCGGGCTGGTGGGTGTCCCGGGCGGCTGGTTCTTCCGGATGAGCACCCGCTTTCTCGGATGGGCTCTAGCTGGGGCCCGATCGTGCTTGCCGGGTGATCTTTTCCCCTTTTGTGCTCATCTTTTGCTTCTAATTTATAATCACTTGAACTCCTACACAAAAAGGGTCAATTAGAAGAGTAGGGAGAGGGAATACAATTGTATTATGGCAAGAGAAAATTAAACAATACAAGAGGTAAAATTAGGGGATTGGGAACTAAAAACGGAAAGAAACTTAGCAAAAATGGCCTTAAAACTACCCTATGAGTGAGATAAATCTCACTCATCATAGATCAACAGTAGAGGCTAAATATAGATCAATGGCTATGCATGACTATCTGTGAGGTTATGTAGGTGAAGCAATTTTTAAAGAGCTTGGGCTAAAGAAACTTGGCTCTACTCCTATCTCCTGTGATAATCAAGCTGCATTAGCTATTGCAGCTAAGCTACTTCATTATGAAAAGACAAAACCTGTTGAAATAGATTGTCATTTCATTAGAGAACAAGCCACTCAAGGTACTATTCAACCTACTTATGTCACTTGCTTCAAACCAACTTGTTGATGTTCTTACCAAAGTACTCAAAATAGATTAACATCAGCTTCTTTTGTGCAAGATGGAAGTTCAGTCTCCTCCTTCACTCTCATCTTGAGAGGAAGTGTTAAGGACCAAGGCCCAATATCATGTCCAGTAGAGGAGTTTTATGCTCAATAATTCAACAGAATGTAGTGTGCTCAGCTGCAGCAAAATAATAGCTAGGAATATCTACGTAGCAGTTTCTGCCAATGATTAGCTTGTCTTTTAGTGCCAAAGGCTTGGTTGTGTCCAGTTGGCTTATAACCGTTTTATTGGTAGTTTCTAAGAGGTTTCCTAGCTAGTTCTCTAGACCATAAATAGTAGAACTAATGCCTTGTAATCATAGTTTTGATGAATGAATGAATGAAGAGATTTGTTGAGCTCAAAATATTAATCTTGTTGCATTCATATTTGTCATCACTTAACACCACAAATCTACTAAAAGCATGTTCTCCTACATAATTACAGTGATATATGAACAATAACATATCATAATGGCATTTTATGTTTTTTGGAAAAATTATATGTATTTTAGGGATTTTCCAAAAATATATGGGGTGTTTTAGGTAGTAACATTCACTTATTAAAAAAATTATAAAACTGACATTGTGATATGCACTATTTACATATTTCCGTGATTATTTGTTACTTTCTATATTAAAGTATCATCACGACTGGAAAAAAGGGGGCTTGTCAACAACTTTACGCCATGATATGTGCCATAATATGTAAAGAATAATGTAAGGCGAAGGAGTATAAATTTATAATCCATTGTATTTATATTATCGTAAGTAGTATAATTTTCACTCCTAGTTAGTTATTCTTTTCTTTATTATAATTTTTGACCAAACAAATTTAAAATGAGAAATTTTGACCTGCATGATATCGATCAACTCAACTCAAACACTTTAGACCAAACTTAACCAATTAACCCAAACATGAATACTCGAACTTTATTCAAACTTGACCGAAAATTTTGGACCTATATGGTTTTGAAAAATTGATAGGAATAGTCCCAACTATGGGCATTCCGCCATCTTCAGTCCCAACTTTTGATTAGATCTCAGTGAACCTAATTTATTGCTCATTGTTTACGAAAATGTAAAACCACACCGACCATCAACCCCACCATTCTAACTACCCTACAGCTCTGGAAGCACCACCACTCAACCACACCCGCCCCTGCCACCACTGAGACTCCTTTCCCTGCCACCCCTATTGCTCCCCCTCCAATGCCACCCCCCGCTCTTCCCCCCAATTTTCTCTGTTTGCTTTCTTTCTCCTTTGCACACAACCAAAAGGAACACCTCAAATTGCAAAAAATTTATTCGATTTCTTCTATTTCTAGGGTTCCTTAGCTTGATCGTATATGTCAATAATTAATGAATCGAAACATTTTGCCTCATTCTCTCGTTGCCAATCTTCAGCAAGTTTTATTATCCAGCTAAAATGTCGAACAACAACATTTCGAGTCCAACAACAAGTTGTCTCAATGCTGGACAACTTCATGAACATCAACAACAACAACAACAACAATGAACCTCCTTCTTCTGCTGGTATTGAGTCCATTTCAGAGGAAACGAGCTCAAAACTAGTGATTTTGGTCACTTATGGCAATGAAATCGAGCCCTTTGGTCTAATCTCTTTCTTTGATGCTCTTTTTCGTGACATTCATTGGGTTGCAATAGTAGATCTGCATTTGGAGTGAAAATTGGTGACTAGTGGAAAAAAGCCTAACTGATCCGGTAAAAATGGGCTTAACTGAACCGGATCAGTTAGGGGCGGAGCGATTGAGAAAAGTTAACTTACCTGGTTTCACCACCGGATGTTAACTGAGCCGGTTCGAAGCACAAAACCATATCAATTATTTAAGTTAACAGATCCATTTTTGCAGCGCTCCACCGGATCATTTAACTCCAATTTTAATTAGAAATTTTGACAGACCCTAAAGAGGAGGGAAAAAAGAGAGGCAGAGAAATTACAAAAAATACAAAAAAATAAACAAAGATAATCAATCAACATTTTAAATAAAATTAACAAAGTAGATGAACAATCAACAATCATTTTGTACTTAACCAACAAAATTACAAAAATGCGAAATTAATACTAAATAAAATAAACAATCGCAAATCCTAGATCCAAAAATTACCAAAAACGTGAAATTAATATCAATAAAATAATTAATCTCAAACCCTAGATCCAAAACTTACAATAAATTAACCAGGAAAATTGCAAAAAAACTTTTAAGAATAAAAAATTCCAAAAAAAAAAGATGACTCGAAATAAAATAAACCCTAAATATGCGAAAATAAAATAAACAATATCAAACCCTGGATCCACAAATTAATCAAATACATATAATAATATCAAATAAAATAATCAAATGGTGGTGATTGTTTTCTTTCGAAATTATTCTAAACAAAAAGCAACAATCTTAAACCCTAGATAAATAAAAAAAAGAAAAAAAATAGGAATTTGAAAATTTTATTTCGAAATTAATCAATACAAAAAGTAACAACCTTCAACCATAGATGAGAAACGGTGGTGACTGGGCGAGTAGGCGCAAGATGGAACACCGGTGACTAGGCGCAAGAAGAGACAATGACTTGTGTGTTTGAGGCAGCGAGACAATGAAATTACGTGATGATTGTTGGCGTCGTTGGGGCGTTAAGAAGATTTTGTGGTGGTTGGTATTCATGAGGAGAGGGTGGTGGTGGTTGTGCGTTGAGAGGATGAGAGAGGAGGAGGGTGATTCGAGTTGAGAAGATCCGGTGGTGGTAGTTGTGCGTTGAGAGGAGGAGGGTGGTTGGCGTTCAGAAGATCTGATGGTGATGGTGGCTGTGCCTTGAGAGGATGAGAGAGGAGTAGAGAGGAGAGGGTTTTAAAACCCTAAAAAGGCGAAGGAAAAGGGACGCTCGTTTTTTTAAAAAGGAAACTCATTAACTGTTCTGGGCAACATAACCCACCGAATCAGCTAATGTTAACTAATATGATACGTGACCCATCGGCTCGCTTTTTTGTGTCATTAGCATTTTTTCACTAATGGGTAGTGGATGCCGATGAGATGGCAGGGGAGGGGGTTTTAGTGGTGGCAAAGGAGAGGGAGGAGAAGGGGGTGGCAGGGGAGAGGGAGGAGAAGGAGGGAGGAGAGAGAACAAGGAAAATCGGTAAAAGAAAATAAAAAAATAGTTTTACTAGTAGAGTCCATCACCAGTCCACTGGGACTATTTTTGTAAATAATGAGCAATAGTTGGGACCATTAAAATTAATCAAAAGGTGAGACTGAAAATAGCGGAACGGTCAATAGTTGGAATCGTTCCCATGAAGTTTTCCTTTTTTTATAGGTAAGTATAAGTTTGTTACAAGTTAGTTGATAATTCATTTTATAAAGAGGTAATACATAACACTTGATCCAAAAACTACTAGGATTAAATGTGATGCCAATAATATGAAACCACCACCCCCTCTACTAGAAAGTAGAAAGTAGAAAGTAGAAAGTATTAAGCGGCTAGGCCCATCATTCCTGAACTAGAAAAAATCGGAAGGCACATATTGCAAGAAACCTTTTGCCCATTCGTCATCAGTGAGCTCATTTAACTTAAAGAGTGCCAATCGAATTATGAGCAGTATACTAGTTAGTTCCTGAACTTACGCTTTCAGTTGGTCACTCTCACTCACTTCCTTTCTCTCACAAGCAATAACTTCTCGTCTTCTCCCATCATCTGATTTAGTCTCTCGCAACCTTCAGCCTTTGGTAATTGATAATTCTACCATCAGGTACGCCATATATTAATATTGCTTTCCTTTGATTTTAATTAGTTACATATGCTGCTATTTTTGTTTGTTTAATCCGTTTGTTGGATAAATTGTACTCCCACAAGTATATTTCATACTGATTTTTCCATCTGAAAATAGACATGCTTATCTGAAAGAGGATTTTTTTTTTTTTAATATCTTCAATCAATGAGGAACATGTTTTACTTAATTAATAATAAAGTCATAAGGTATTCATAACAAAATTCTTCTTTTAACAATTGCTAGTTTTAGACACGGTCATAGACTAATTTGGGTGGCCAAGAGATACACTCATACACCGCCACTTTCTCTTCGTACCTGCATGATAAAGTACTTGGCTAAATTGGAAAAACTTCTATTTTTGAATTTTCAAGTCCCATATAACACTTCTCCTTTTTGGAACACTTACTTTTAGCACACTTATCAAGGAAGAGGAGAGAGACTAAAAGAAATGAAAATGTTTACTTTTTGGATGATGAAAGAGGTAGAAAGGACACGTATGCGGAAATAGGAATTTGTTAATTTATTTTGAAATTTACTTTGATTTGAAATGGATAGGGTGCATGATATCACACTAGTTATAGTCTTGTAGATATACTAATGCACATGTATAGGATCTATGATTCTCCCAGCCTACTTCCTCCATCTTTAATTACTGCTGCATTGTTGGAGGAGTGATAAAACACTATCAGCTAGAGGGCACCTTGCCCACTATCAGGGACAATATTGTAATTTATAAACCCATGTTTGTGTATCAAAAACACTTGTTTGTGTTTAACCAACCCATGTTTATGTGTTTGAGACACTTGTTACTTACAAAACAACTCTTGTTGGTGTGAATTTCAGTGTAACTTTTGTCAAAAAGTCAAACAGTGGTTTCTGACAAAAAGTAAAAGTTGTATCGATTTGCGCGTTTTTGCCAGCTTTTTCCTTGAAAAAATGCAACCTTATTTTTATGAAAACACGTGTTTGTGTGTTTAAAACACTTGTTATCTATACATCAACACATGTTTGTGTATCTTATACACTTGTTATTTGCAATTCAACCCCTGTTTGTGTTTGTTAATATGCCAAAATTACAAATTTATCCCTGATAGTGGGCAAGGTGCCCTCTAACTGATAGAGGTTTATCACTCCTCGCATTGTTGTGGCATGTGGGCACAACCGCACAAGTATGTAGGAGAGGAGAAAATGTCTTGTGAGAACTATAACTTTATGGGAAAATGACGAATTTTTTAGAGTTATAGATAGGAAGATGACAAAATAGGGAATTTTGATATGGTAGGTCAAGGTTACCAAATAAAGAAATGTAGTAAGTACAGAGAGACATTTATTTATGGAAAATCTAGCAAGTGAAAAAAGACGGAGAGAGTAATTAAGAAGAAGAAATATAGAAAACCATTGAGGAGAATTCTGCTTAAACATAACCTTCTTTTCTAGTTATAGTGTTGTTTATTATATACAATTCCATAGTTTGTTGGTCATTGGCATGACTGAACACTCTCATAACATAAACTGGAAACTCTATTACAAAATTATTGTTGGGAAAACCAATATGGAACTATTCATATGGGATATGTAAATATATTATACCATGTAGAAAACTGGAAGCAATATGATTCCTAGTCTATTAATGCCCAGGTTTTAATGTCAATTTGCCTGAAAACTGTTTACTTCTTCGTGTGATATGTATTCTCCCTTGGCTTTAAATGTGAAACTTAAAACCTATTTATCTGTTTCTTTAGTCTGCCCATCCTATGGGACACATATAGGCTATGTAAGTGGGATTAGAAATGCTCATTGTTTGTTAACTTGAGAAAACGCGTGCTTACTAAATTCCTAGCATGTGGTTTTTCCAGTAGTTTGTTCTAAATCCTTGCATATAAGAACATTATGTTACAGAACCAACAATTATTCTATAACGAACAATTGTAAGTACTCGGCAATTTTTGACCAGTTCAACATTGTTATGCAAAGATATCAAGATTAATCCTTTGAAATGTTTTGACCTATTAAATGTGGCACTATGCAGTAAAGATGGTGAAGTGTCAACTATCATGGGTCTACAGCTTAACTGCATTGTTAATCCTATCTTGTGAAATTATGAAGGCGCAAATTATCCAAGATGAGACCATGATCAAATCAGCTGTTTATTTGTCACCCGAGTTTGTCATGAAGCCTGGGACAGTGATAAACCGATTCTACCATAACATCGACTTTCCTAGAGGTCATATCGGCATCAAGAGTTTCAATGCTGAAGTAGTTGATGAGGCTGGAGTTCCAGTCTCCCTTCAAGACACTTACCTCCACCACTGGCTGGTTGTGAGATACTATGTACGTATAGGTTCTGAGGAGAAAGGGCTTAGCAGCAATCCAAATTCTCTTGACAAGTCAGATTTTATGTGGGTCAGAAACACAGGAGTGTGCGAAAATCTTGGACAGTATTTTGGATTGGGATCTGAAACCCGGAAAACAGCCACACACGTGCCAGATCCTTATGCAATAGAGGTTGGTAATGCAGCTGAAATACCACCAGGGTATGAGGAGAGATGGATACTGAATGTTCATGCTATTGATACTCGAGGTGCGGTAGATAGGTTGGGTTGTACTGAGTGCAAGTGCAGTCTCTACAATATTACTATAGATGAATATGGAAGACCCTTAAGGCCAGATTATGAAGGAGGATTGCTATGTTGCTATGATCAGACACAATGTAGAGTGAAGGAAGGTTTTGCACATTCACCGAGAAAGTTGTACCTGAGGTACACTGTCAAGTGGTTCGATTGGGTTGAATCACTTCTCCCTGTTAGAATTTATATCTTTGATATTACTGATACTTGGAAGACATCCAACGGAAAGCATGAGTGCAAGGTAAGTTTTTGTCCCTTTAGTTTCTTTTAGGGAATTTTCACCATATACCTCCAAGGTTTGAGATAATTCATCATATACCTTGACTTTTCTTTCTTTCTGGATTACCATTCTACTATTCACTTAACAAAATGCATAGACACTAAGCTACAATATAATTCACCAAATTACCCTTAATTAACGACAGACGTCAATTATTTTTAGCATATAAAGACTAATATGCTTGCAAACTTATGAAATAGTGTAGGAAGCTGAAAAGGCAGCAGCTTTAGGCGTCCAGTAACATCAAACAACCTAACATAACAGTTGATGTCCGTTGTTTACTAAAGGATGATTGGTAAATATTTACAACAATGTATATATGTTGCACTTCTCTTAAGGTAGGTGTTTATGGTGAATTTTCTTAAGCCTGATGGGTATGTGGTGAAAATCCCCTTGTATTCAAACTGTTTTGTGCTTCCGTCTAGCATTTAAACCAGTTTAAGTTGAGGATGTTTTATGTCTGTTACACTTTTTTTTTAATGTTTCCTGCAGATAGAGTATGAAATCAGTCAATGTGATTCATCTACTGCGTCAGCTAATGGATGCGTCGATGCCAAGAGGATGAGCTTCAATATGCCAAGAGGTGGAAATGTTATTTATGGAGTTGCCCATCAGCATTCAGGAGGAATAGGTTCAGCACTTTATAGAAAGGTGAATATGGTGATCTATTTCTAGTTCACTAGTCCCTACTGTCATTTCTCGTTTATATAAGCTATGAGCATGTTTTATATGAGATGTTCTAAGTGTTGGCAACGGAAACAAGAAACTATTTCAGTTACATATTGTTTATTATGAGGGGTGAGGTAATGGATTTTGATTCTTGAGGGAAATCATTTCCACCCTGTTATTACTCTCCTCATTCCTTAACCCTATGGTAACACATTACTTTACCCTGCTCAACCCCGCACATACAATTGTTTCCTTTACCTAGTGGGGTTAAACATCCAATAAAAGGTAACAATTATTGCAACTATTCCTTCCCCTTAATTGATTTTTTTCCCTTTCCCATGAGTTGAGCCAAACATGCACTACGTGTGACTTCTATGGCCTTACATACTCTATGCTTGAGTGCTCGTAATTTGGTATGTGGACTACTTTCTCAATGAAAATTTTTGTGTCCATATTCAGGTTTAAGGAGGCTATAGTGAGACGCTGAGATCTTTTTAACATGTTACATGTCTGCCAGCTCCTCTGGGGTTAAGTACTTTGCTAAATAATGATTTTGTAACGCCAGATAAAGTAAAAGAGAAAACTAATTAAGGGCAGCAATCGAATTACAAAAACAAAAGCGATAAACATTAGAAAACACTTGGATAACCCAAAACAAAAAGTGAATATGGGATCTAGTGTTCATTTATCTTTTGTCACCACTAGAACAAGAACATTCAGTATATCTGATATTTCTTAAAAATTTAATTCAGGATGGACGGGTAATTTGTTCCTCGCTACCATCGTATGGAAAGGGAACTGAAGCCGGAAATGAGGCTGGATATATTGTAGGAATGTCCACCTGTTACCCTGATCCTGGCTCTATCAAGATATATGATGGAGAGACCCTGGTTTTAGAATCCAATTACAGCAGTTCTCGGAAACATACTGGAGTCATGGGCCTTTTCTACATTTTAGTTGCTGAGCAATTACCAACCCAGAAATCACTCTCATTGCTCTAATTTCTGTAAGATTTCTCTGCTCTTCAATTCCCTTTCTGTTTATGCACATAGTTCAGAACGTAAACAGATAGATGCTGCTTGGTAGTGGAATTACAGACCACTTCTTCTTTAAAAGCTGAGTTTATACATTGGACACAATTATAAGTTCTCTCAACTAATTGTCGATTCTCTTATGTTTTTTCCACATATAGTTGATTGAGAACGTGTATGCCCGTTTCATGCTTGAACAAGCGACTACCAGGGTACTCTAGGTGAAGGTGGATTTCTATATACTTGAACTTCTCTCCACAATTTGATGCATGATGTATGTGTAATTTATTCAAGTCCTTTTCCTAAATTATGATGAACACTAGATACTTTTATTTTGCCGATTTATCTATAGATATTAGTAGTACACAATTACTAAAAATAAAAGCTTTAGGATACAGCTAAATGCAGAAAATTGCAAAATTATCCTAAAGCTTTTATTTTTAGTAATTAAGCAATACTTCCAGAAATGCTGGATCCATATGCCAATATATCCTAATACTTGCATAGAATTATCCAAAATTACAGTAATTCTTCAACTTCATTTTTTTTTGTATAATTTTGTGCATTTGGAAGATGCACTAGATTTTCCCAGATCATTGAGGATCATACTAGCAGCTTTAAAGTTGGTTGACTTTGAAAGAAGAAACACAGATCATTCTTACTGTGGTTTACAATAATAGTATTTAGAAACGAAATTTTACAAATCTCAGAAATACAGAGTAGAAGAAACATGCTATACTTCAGTAGTGCAACATTAAGAACACATAAAGATGGCTTTAACAACTAACATTAGCCATGGCCCATGAAGACACAGTATTACCTAAGGAGTAACATCACATACATGTATATTTTAGTACGCGAGATAAAGAGGGAGCATTAGCAAACTAGCTCCGATTACAAAGAAGCGAAAAACAGAAACAAATAAGAAAAAACTGGAAGAAAGGCGTTGCCTTCCCTTTGCCTTGAAGACTTGCCTTATGACCTTGTTGATTCTGGTCAAAAGTTTACATCAACTTGTTTTTTTTTTTTTTGTATCAATACAATCTTCCGAAATCGATTATCTTCATGCCCGATACTCGATCACACAATTGTCTTCATCTTCGTCTCCTTCGTTCGACATGATTAAAACCTCCGACTCTCAGAATGACCTAAGTGGACAGAATGATGGAATTTTTCCATACTTGACTTGGTGGTACTAGTTTATATATAGGACTAGTTTACCAGTAATGGAAGATGTATGTACATGCAAATATATGGTCCCCTATCTAGGCATTATTCTCTAATCTTTATCATACAATTAGATCCAATTGTGCTGGATTATTGATGTTTATAATTCATGTTAATTCTCCCACTAAGATGGGTTTACCTTAACTTTATAGACTTACAAGAATAGCATGTGGGTTCCAACTTTGCCCACAAAAAGAGGTCAATTATGCCCAAATAGTTAAAGAGAATTAGCTACTACTCTACGTGTTAGACAACAGATCATTTGGATTCGGAAGAATAATATTGTCAATTAAATAGACATTTTTATGCCATTCTTTACTTTGTTGATTATACTACAATTTTGCAATGGATTTGAACCGCCCACTTATACCTCTCTGCCCCCCGTTAAGGAGTGGGAGAATCCTTGCTTTTAGCCACTCATCTTTTGCAAGTGCAGAATAGTGAGGAAATAGTATGTGGAAAGATATGTTCATATAGCTCAGTTATTGCACTAAGCTAAGGCTTCTATTATATAAAGGTAAAATTAGGCTCAACACCCTGAACTATATCGCTGGTGCACCAAACAGCTCCAACTACGGCTTATAGCCAGAACACCCCAAAGTACGGACCTAGCAGTGGCGGAGCCAAGATTTCAAAATCGGGGGGTCACAAAATAAGACAAAAGATATTCAATATTAAAAAGTTTACAACGCAAAAATTAGGAGGAGAAAGAGAGCCTAACATACATAGTAATGGGCGGATCTACGATTTTAATTTCGGAGGCCCGAAATAATCGACCGAGTAGTATACGAGAATTCAAAAATTTTGAAAACACATAAAATTACTCAGATTAAATATTTTATTTAAATTACAATGCAACAATTATTTAATTAAACTATTAAGTCAACTATTAATATGTACATTCATATTTTTAATTATGTATTACTAAAAAAATATAAAAGTTTAATTTTTGCAATGCAACGAATAAAACAAGACCCAATATTTTGAAGAGTCCACATGACTTGGCTATGTTTTTTCTTTTATTTGGAAAGAATTCAGGAAGAAAAATAGACACTATAGAATAAATTACCATTACCATGGGAATATACCATGATTTTCTTCACAAAATTACATACAAATTCATTGCCATTACCACCATTTATATAACCAACTACCAAACGGGCCGTAAAAGATTAAATAGACTGATTTGGTGTTGAGTCCGTAGACATAGGCCTACACGTGTCGTCTCGGGAGTGGATACAACAGAACTTGCGCCATGTGACGGCTGAAGAGTGGGCCGAATCTGGTGTTGCAGTGCAGATACAGCCTACAATACATGTTGCAATCTTTGATAGGTTTTCAACATGTCGCTTTCAACATAGCTTTTTTTCACTTTTTCTCTTTGTCAGACTATTACTTTGTGGAGTTAGTTTTACTGTTTGGCGTTGAATGTTGCTTGCGTCTGGCGCAGCAACTTTTGGTTTTTTTTTTTTTTTTTTTTTTTTTAAAACAAAAATCCTTAAATATAATTTTTAAATTCGCGGGGTCACGTGACCCCACGTGCCCTATACTGGCTCCGCCAGTGGGACCTAGGTGCAGTCCGTACCATAAATGAGGCCGGTGTCCCAAATTCTCACCGGATTCTCTCCCCTTTCTTATTTTCTTTTTTTTTAACCCTAACTTTTTACTTAAACAAAAAAAAGGCCCGTGCCTTCATTTTCTCCTTCCTCAACTGAATAAAAAGACTTTCTTTCCCAAATTCACTCTTACTTCCCCAAATTCCTTCTTTCTTCCCAAATGAATCCTAAATTCTGAAAGAGTGAAATTCGCATAACAAAAATGAGCTCAGCTTCATCTTCAAGTTTCAAGAAGAATTCAAATACCAGTTTAGGTAATGGTAGGGTTTACTGTCGATATCGATTGCCTGCAGTAGTCCAAACAACTTGGAAGTTCAACCTCAATTAAGGAAAACGCTTCTATGGCTGCCTGATATCTAGCACTCAACTTATAGCCAGTGAGAATTCCGATCACCGACCTCATTTATGGTACAGAGTGTACCCAGGTCTGTACTTTGGGGTGTTCTGGCTATTAGTCGTAGTTGGGGCTGTTTGGTGCACCCGCGCTATAGTTCAAGGTGTTGAGGCCAATGACTAATTCATACTATACGAAAGCATGCACTCCTCTGTGACATGTTAAAGATTTAGGGAGGATCGAGTCCTCTTACTCCTAAATGACAGGGGTTCGATTCTCACCCCTGCAAGAAGGATCTCCAATATCTCCCCCATCTTGCAAGGAAATTCTCCTTGCGAAAAAAAATGTTAAAGATTTAGGGACACAAGAGGGGGTAAATACTGTCCTAAAATATGATAGAAATGATTCGTGTCTTATTACATTATCCAAAATGAACTACATATATATTACATGACTCGATGTAGACTTTAATTGAAAGCTACTTGATTCAATTGGTGCCTTCCCTCGAAAAATAACATGGTTAATGTCATATACCTTTATGATCCAACAATAATGGAATGGAGGAAGTATATGGTATTAATTGTTTTTATATTGTACAATCATATAATAAATAGATCTTATTTTCTAACACATTTAATTTGGTAAGAAAAATTACAAGGGCATTGTCTCATAGGGCATCTAGAATATTTATTTTATAAAAGAACACCTGAGGATTTTGGTGTTCCTTTGAAATGCCTAAAATACCGCTATGTAATTAATATTTCAATTCTTAAAAAGATGTCATTGCTTTTGTGATGAAATAAATATTTAAAGGTAGTTTTTCAACTAATATTTTTTGTACATCTATGCATGGATCGCTTATTCACTTGTATATATGAACAATACAACCTATTTAAACCCCTCACTCCCCTTAGTGAAAATCGAGTTGATGAAATTCATGTGGGAGATGAAAGGGCTTACGAGTTACGACCCTTTTCATTTCCTGAATCTCATTAATCAGATTTTACTACGAGGCATATAGTACGAGACATTTTCAATAGTGTACAATTATAAAATCTCCGCATTAAATTTAGCCATTTATTGAAAATCAAACTACAATATTGCACGGGGCATCTAATTCTTTTTGTTTTCTTGCTTTTTTTTTTTTTTTTCTTTTAGTATCTTAGTTCATCCTTCTTGCTTCTTTTCCTTTTCATGTATTCTCAGCTACTTAATTGATGTTTTGGTTCGTAATAAACAAACTATTCTCTTTTGTCTATTTCTGGGACTAATTGTGTGCTAATTATTTTTGGATGGCTCATTTTATTGGATTGGAGCAAATGGTGAATTCGCTCTACTCCTGCTAACCATTTGCAAATTGACTATGGTGCTGTGATGGTCATCTATTCATAAATTTTTTATTTTGTTTCTCCATTGGATACGTTTTTGAAGATGCCAAATGGGAAAGTAAAAGGCAATTTTTTTTAAAAAGTGCTTTTTCTTTTACTTCAAAGTTGAAACCAAGCCTAGTAAGTTAGTAACTAACATTATGTTCTTCCTGTCTACTTCTCTACATATCATTTTGACTTTTTTTTTGAAGGAATATGATTTTGACTTTATTTTGAGTAAGTGCCACATCAATTCCATAATTCTATTGTTCATGACTTCATGTACCATATTCTGTTCTTTATTTCCATTAGTTCATTCTCAAATGTTCCTTTACTTTTGGGTTTATGGTAAAGGTTTGAATGAAATCTTGTGTTTGAGAGGCTTTAAGTCAAGACTAAGAGAGAAGATTTCTCTAGATTTTAGTGAGTTATAATAGTTAGGGAATCATTGGTTAGGCCATAGGGGAACTACAAGTTGTAGAGGAAATTTAATTGTGGCCCGAGTTATAGTAATTTTTGTGCGTGTCATCCTTGTGCAGGGGCCATGCTATTATTCTCTGTGTCGTTCCAATTTTATCAGATGTCCCCGAAGGGACCCGAGTTATAGTAATAAACTGAATAGTTTGGTCTTGTAGAGGAAATTTAATTGTGGCCCGATTTAGTAATAAACTAGTTTTTAAACTCATGCATAATGCACGGGAGTATTTTTGGCTTTATTATATATTTTAAAAGTCACATAATAACAATGATTTAACTTCCCGTATCACACAAAATCGTGAAATCACAAAGTAAGATTGGTGAAGAACAATAATTACAAATGTAATTTCCAAATCAATTTATATGTTTTCGAACACTTCCTTGTAAACTGCATTGTTGTATTTGTACGCACACCATGTTCTTTATCAAACGGAAGGACCTTCATACCCTTTTGCTCGTCACTCTAGAAACGATAACATAAAATTGACCATGGCTGAAAATGGGTCTTGGGAGATACAAACCTACATTAGACAAATATTGTTCTTGACTTTTATTTATAGTCATAGCAAAACAAACCATTAAAGGAAACTGCCGTCTTTTAAATCTGGAAGCAAATTTGGTGGAGTCAGATAGGGATACTGTCATTTTTGGGATGAATACTTTATCTCTGACATTGCTTCCGGTAATAACAATAGCTTCAATAACACGTTGCCTAAATAATTGACAACTAACCTCGTGCCATTACATAATCCAGATGTTTGATCAATATTCCTTAGAAGCATAACTGGCGCACCAACCTTTAATCTTATGCTATGGTTCGAGAGTGATATGTCTATTTTATATAGAGTTTTTACCCCCGCCCCTTGACATAAGGTATTTTGGTCGTTGGACAAAACACCTAAGGTCAAACTACCTAACTAGACCACTAAACTAAGTAAAGTGGCAAGCAAGGGTCATTCTTCCACAAGGACTAAGGAACACCAAAATGTAAAACAATAAGCTAGGCCGGAATCAAGTCGGAAATTGTCAATAACCAACTAAGAACTACGAAAAAGCTAAATATCAAAGATAACTAAAGTTAGGAGATGGGATTAAACACCAACTAATCATGAAATAGGCATAAGAATATCAAATATAGAGATAATGCATGAACACTACTTGAATTAGCTATTGACCCAACACACAACTCCCATCCTACTCTCATATGCGGAGAAATCCTCAAAGACATCAAATAAGGACTCTCATCCATTACTAACATATCCCGAGGTTCAAAGTAACCCAAGTCAATAATTGAAATCAATAGGTCACACTCTCATGCCAACCTAAATCAATCAACTCCAATCTAATATGACATTCAAGTGATCAAAGAGAATGCAACATAGATTAGAAGAGCTAAACAAGCAATAATTTAATCACGCAAATCTGTAAATCCAATCTCAAATGCCCAATTCAATCATTGTTGGGTTTTCACCCAAACCCTAACCAACAAACTACTCCATAAATACAAAAATGAGGACTTTAGAGAAATTAAGCACTAATAACATGATAATAATCATTAATCTAACAATAAACTAAACAAAATAAACCACATATAATTAAACTAAGCATGAACAATTAATCTAATAGAAACAATTAAAATAAGAAACAAAAGAGGAAAGAGAGTAAGAAATTCTCATTGATAGATGAAAAGAAAACTTCAAATCTTCTTGTCACTAGATGATTATCCAAAATCTTCCATTTTTCATTGATTTTCTCACTTTCTCTCTCTAGGTTTTGAGACTTTCTCTCACTTAAAATCCTAATCTAAGACTAATAAAGCCTAATCCTCCCTCAACTAGGGTCTCACTCTCATAAATTAGGGATGAGTCCTATTTATATGTACAACTCTTACATCATTAATGAGTCGCGAAAATAACAGCGCTGTCCGGAAAATTTGAAAGGAGCGGGCGCTCGTTTATAAATAGAAGCGGGCGCTTCTAAGGAAACTGGTATTGGCAGAAAGTTGGAGCGACCAGAGAGCGGGCGCTCCAAATAACAAGGAGCGGGTGCTCCTTTGAATAAGGGAGCGGGCGCTCCTAAAAAATCTGGTCAAACAACTCAACTTCAAATGGCCATAACTTTCTCGTCTTTAATCCAAATCAAGCATGTGACCTATCGTTGAAAAGATAACGAGCCAAATTATAATCTCCAATTTGAATCAATGCAAGATGATTTGTGGTCTGTAAGATATGGTCGTTCGAAGTGAATCATGTTGTGAACTTTGCTTCTTCAACTCCCATTTGCCTTCGTCCCTTCATTATTCATGCTTTACTCCTCATTTGTGCATTACTTTGGCTTTTATAGGTGAAATCAAAAGTATATTTTAATTGGACCTACAAAGAACCAAGAAAAAAATGTAAAAAGTAACTCGAAAAGTGAAACAAAGACACAAATCTAAAAAGAACTAGTAAAATAAAAAGGTGCAATTTAAGCAAAACAAACATATAAAAGGGGTAAAATAGAAAAGAAAGGTTAAATATAGGGATAAATAAGGGGTTTAGAGTGATATAAATATCACTCATCAAATTCCCCCAAGCTTAACCTTTGCTCGTCCTCGAGCAAACAAAATAAAAAGAGTGAAAAACTATGCTAATAAAACAATAAGTCCTAACTCACTTTCGTAGGAATAACGGTTGCATTTAGCATATGCAACAAGCTCTTTAAACCCCTAAATCGCTCTAGAGGGCGAGTGAGATCTCGCGAGGGTTTCCCAAGAGCTTAAACCCACAACTCTGATCTTTTCATCAACCATTTATTCAACAAACTCAAGATTTATGCCCAACTCAACTATCAATGAAATGGTTCACAAACAAGGATAGAGAGCAACTTTCAAGATAACTAATTTCCAAGTGTACTCATAGGTTATGGGTAGAGAAAGAAACTAATCAAGATTGCAATATGACACATAATTAGACTTTTTACTCGCTCATTAGAGAACACCTAGCTATCCAAAAGACTTATGGCTCTTCAAGTGTTATAGAAGCTTAAACCACTAGTCCACCATCCCTAGACACACAAATATGCCTTAGACTCCACTCTACTCAAAACTTAAGAAAAATAGAACTAAGTGTGGGAGGCATCCACAAATTGACCTCTTTTATTGAAATTCTTCTATTCTTTTTGCTTTTTTTTTTTCACTTTTTTTTTCATTTTTCACGCCTTTTTTTTTACTGTTTTTGGCTTTTTCTTTTTCACTTATTACGGGAATTTTTGATATACAAGGAAGAGATAACTACTCTTTAATGAGAAACATAAGAACTTGTGGCTTTTTGTGTCACTTATTACAAACGAAAAGATGTAAAAACTAAGTTTCTTGTAGAGCTTTGTGTAGGGACATGATGAGTATATCTAGGGACACAAGGGACCGCAAATTTGAAGCTAAAATTATCCAAGCATGAGCAACATAGTCAAGATTCAAGACTAGACATCCAATTGAGCATTCATTAGTTTCATTTTGGTAGATTCTAGTACAATCAAGATTAATCACCTCCTAAAATATCACAACCCAAGCTCACACTATTCCAAAAGGAGCCTTTAAACATGTACTCAAAAGCAAAGTAAGGAATCCACATATATCATCAACTAGCATCTTTCTTGGGCATGAAATGCTTTGTACTTTTCTTTATTCCTCAATTTTTTGGATTTTCATTTTTTTTTCATTTTTTTTTCGGGAAGAAGAAAAGAAACTGAAGAAAAATATATTTTTGATTTTGACATTTTGTAAAAAGAAAAATGTAAATAAATAAAGTATATACATTACCTCCCCCAAGCTAGCGAATAGCTACTCCCCCAAGCTAGAATAAAGCATTGTCCTCAATGCTTAAACAAGACGATCAAAGGGATGGAGGGGGGGAAAAAATTCAACCAACATGCACATGTTCCACAAATCATAAATCATTAGAAAAGGAGAAAAAGAAGGATGCTACCGGATAGTAGGTGGGTGTAATACCCGCAAATGACCCAATTTCTCCACTTATAATCAACTTTTCAACAACATGATTTTGCTTTCCACGTGCTATTGAGAATGAGTGATATTCCAATTATGTACCTAAATAAATCAAGGATAGAAAATAAAAATAAGAAAGACAAAAAGAAAGAAAATGAAAGCAATAAATCACGGGTTACTTCCCGAGAAAGGCTTATTAAAGGTCCTAAGCTTGACCTTTCTAGTAAATAACAATTCAATGATCGCAAGAGTTTGTCATATGCACTAGCACACATTTCAATTATTATTAAGTATGCAATGATAAAATGCAAAATATGCATAAAGTGCAATGCAACTCCATGCAAATAAGGAGAGGGATGCCAAAAAGAAGAAGGATTAAAAGGAAAAATAAAGAAGTAAGAAAGAGAAGAATCAAAATAAGAAGAAAAAGAAGAATAAAATGGCAAACTCTCCTCAACAAAATCTTTTTTGGTGGCAAGATCACTCTTCTCCTCAATAATAAACGAATTGGGTACTTGAAGGTCAAAAAAGGCAAGAAACTCATCAAGAGGTGGAGTTTTAAGAGATGAGAATGGATATGAGATGGGAGTAGAGGGAATAAGGTTAATTCTTCTTGTAAATGGAATATGAGGGGAATGGATAGAAACAAGGCTTTCACTAACCATTTCACTCACATTACAAGAATTAAGAGGAAAGACTTCTTCCACAAATGAGTTATTCTCAACAACATTTTCATTATCCATCAAAACTCCAAAATCATCACTAACTACCAAATGAGGTATCTTACTTTCAAAATAATTAAGATCTTCACTCAAGCTAGAATGGGTAGGAGAGGATGGGTGCTCTAAAGCACAAATAGGGGGAGTAAGGTCCAATTCGCTAGAGGTGAATATATGAGACTTAAAAAGGGAATGAATAATAGACTCATAAACATCCTCAACTTCAACAATATCCTCAATAATAGGCCTTTTCTCCTCAAGAGCATACTCCTCATCATCACTACTCCAAAAAAGATCATCAAGATCTAGGCTACTCTTTCCCAATTGATTTTCATTTTCAACATCCCTCGAATCATCATCGTCATCAATAATCTCATCATGGTCATCATAAGATCCATTTTGCTCTTGATTTGCAAAAGAAGGCTCCAACCTAGACTCCAACAATAGAGAAACTTGGGTATCTAGCATTTTGAGAGTTTCCATATTATCCATATTATGATTCATGTGCTCCATAAACTCTTTTTGTTGTGCCATGTAATCAACCATCATGGTCTCCAAAAGACTCCAACAATTCGGATTGTGAAGAATTTTGAAAATCATTTTGGGAAAGGGGATCATAGGATAGATCATGGGAATTCATGCAATGATTTGAGGACATCAATTCATGAGATGCATGGACAACATTAGCATTAGAATATGTTTCATCCAAATGAGAGAAAGACGGGAGAGAAATGCAAGTCTCGGGTTCATAACTAGAAAAATCTTGATTAGTATGCATTGACATTTCCCATTCATAGGTTTCTCCAGCCAACCACTCAAATAGACTCCAAGCCTCATCCAAAGATTGAGCATGGAAGTTACAATTAGACATAGACTCTACCACCCTTCTTGTTTCTTCATTTAGACCCTCAAACATGATATTACATATATCCCATTTTTCAAAGCTATGGTCACAACCAAGAGAATCGCCAAGCCTCCAATAGTACCTCCAAAATACTTCATGTTCAAATTGGGGAAGGGAGAATATTGCCATTTTTTGATTTTTTTTAAAAGGACAAGAAAAGAAATCAAATAAACCAAAGAAAAGAGAAATATTCACAAATGACCTAGACTCATCTAATCAACACAAATCAATGTTAGCCGAAGTCCCCAAGAACGGCACCATTTGACATAAGGTATTTTGGTCGTTGGACAAAACACCTAAGGTCAAACTATCTAATTAGACCACTAAACTAAGTAAAGTGGCCAGCAAGGGTCATTCTTCCACAAGGACTAAGGAACACCAAAATGTATTGATAAAACAATAAGCTAGGCCGGAATCAAGTCGGAAATTGTCAATAACCAACTAAGAACTACGAAGAAGCTAAATACCAAAGATAACTAAAGTTAGGAGATGGGATTAAACACCAACTAATCATGAAATAGGCATAAGAATATCAAATATAGAGATAATGCATGAACACTACTTGAATTAGCTATTGACCCAACACACAACTCCCATCCTACTCTCATAGGCGTAGAAATCCTCAAAGAAATCAAATAATGACTCTCATCCATTACTAACATATCCCGAGGTTCAAAGTAACCCAAATCAATAATTGAAATCAATAGGTCACACTCTCATGCCAACCTAAATCAATCAACTCCAATCTAATACGACATTCAAGTGATCAAAGAGAATGCAACATAGATTACAAGAGTTAAACAAGCGATAATTTAATCACGCAAATCTGTAAATCCAATCTCAAATGCCCAATTCAATCATTGTTGGGTTTTCACCCAAACCCTAACCAACAAACTACTCCATAAATACAAAAATGAGGACTTTAGAGAAATTAAGCACTAATAACATGATAATAATCATTAATCTCACAATAAACTAAACAAAATAAACCACATATAATTAAACTAAGCATGAACAATTAATCTAATAGAAACAATTAAAATAAGAAACAAAAGAGGAAAGAGAGTAAGAAATTCTCATTGATAGATGAAAAGAAAACTTCAAATCTTCTTGTCACTAGATGATTATCAAAAATCTTCCATTTTTCATTTATTTTCTCACTTTCTCTCTCTGGGTTTTGAGACTTTCTCTCACTTAAAATCCTAATTTAAGACTAATGGAGCCCAATCCTCCCTCAACTAGGGTCTCCCCCTCGTAAATTAGGGATGAGTCCTATTTATATGTACAACTCTTACATCATTAATGAGTCGCGAAAATAACAGAGCTGTCCGGAAAATTTGAAAAAAGCGGGCGCTCCTTTATAAATAGGAGCGGGCGCTCCTAAGGAAACTGGTATTGGCAGAAAGTTGGAGCGACCAGAGAGCAGGCGCTCCAAATAACAAGGAGCGGGTGCTCCTTTGAATAAGGGAGCGGGCGCTCCTAAGAAAACTGGCCAAACAGCTCAACTTCAAATGGCCATAACTTTCTCGTCTTTAATCCAAATCAAGCATGTGACCTATCGTTGGAAAGATAACGAGCCAAATTTTAATATCCAATTTGAATCAATGCAAGATGATTTGTGGTCTGTAAGATATGGTCGTTCGAAGTGAATCATGTTGTGAACTTTGCTTCTTCAACTCCCATTTGCCTTCGTCCCTTCATTATTCATGCTTTACTCCTCATTTGTGCATTCCTTTGGCTTTTATAGGTGAAATCAAAAGTATATTTTAATTGGACCTACAAAGAACCAAGAAAAAAAATGTAAAAAGTAACTCGAAAAGTAAAACAAAGACACAAATCTAAAAAGAACTAGTAAAATAAAAAAGGTGCAATTTAAGCAAAACAAACATATAAAAGGGGTAAAATAAAAAAGAAAGGTTAAATATAGGGATAAATAAGGGGTTTAGAGTGATATAAATATCACTCATCACCCCTCATTGATTATTGGTCTTAATTGCGCTCTTCGGAGCCATTTTTAGTACTAATGTGCTCCTTGTAGTGTGTTTGTAGTTTCAGGTTGATCATTGTAGGAATTAGCATGTTTTGTTGCTTTACCTACTCATTTATACCACTACAAGAGATGATGTACTTTTGAGAGCACGAGCATTTTACTTGGGTTAGATTCTACATTTCAAGAGCTTTCCAACGAGTGGTCACTTGCTTAATTCCGACAAATAACGCAAAAGTTATGACACTTTGAAGATGGAAACTTCGGCTGTCTTACACCTGAAGACCGCCCGGTCGGGCGATATGGCTTAGCCAATTTCTTGGTTTGAAGAGATTTGGAAGCAAAGTTACTTGCGGGCCCTACCGGGCGAAATCCACTCGGGTTGGTCGTGCGAGACGATCTCATGTGGGGAAAGAAGTAGCTGAAGACTGCCCGGTTGGGCATGTTCTCGCCCGATCGGGCGTGACGAGAGATTTATGGCACCTAACAACCACCCGATCGGGCGGAATCCACCCCGGCGACCAAGGCGGGGCTGTTTTTAAGTGTTTCAAAGCGCGTGTTGCGCCGATTTTGGTTTTAATATAAATACTTATCCTTTTAGAGTAAAAGCACCACGTTTTCTTATAATTATTTCTGTCATTAGTTTTCAGAACACTTTTATTCTCTCAAGAACCCTAGTTTATTCTACTTTACAAATTCATTCAAGATTCAATAGAGTAATTGTTTTCAATATTCGTTCTTCAATTGGTATTGTTTCTCATCCCTTACTATTCACTTTTCAATTCTTCTTTGTTATTCCATCATGATGTTTTCTTATTTAATTGTGATATTGTTTTCCCCAATTATGTGTAAGTAGTTTATTTTCTAGGGATTTGGGGATCTATGTATGCATATGAGGGATTGATTGAATGACTATTAAATTCATTGATTTGTTTGATTCTTGCTATTGAGTTATTTAATTTAATCTACAAGTTTGGCCAACTGTGTTGATTATTGTTGCAATAAAAAGTTATAGACCCAAAGATAGGATTTTGTATAGGCTCTCAATAGTAGGCTTAACGATCTATGACCATGCGAGAGCGGCTTAGTGAGCTTCGAGGGAGCTAATGTTCGAGAGAATTTACATGTTATCTAGTTAGATTGTTTCATTGAGTTTTTTCAATCATTCTCGAAATCCTGAATTGCATACATGGTGAACCATTCCCTAGTTAGTATAATATTAGAGTTCAGATATTATAGTATAGCTATCTCCTTGTGGATTCGATCCTGACTTCCCTGACTACTAGTTCGTTGACCTTAGGTTATCTTTGATTAGGTGATACGACTTTAGCCTGTCAGGGAGCCCTGAACATCTTATTGTATTTAGAAATTCAGTGGATTAAATTTCTTGTACTCCAAAATTGCCTTCTTCTTTGCTGATTGCATCTTAACTTAAGTACACTTTCTCATTTCTAGGAATAGTAGATAGAACATGATCATTGACCATCTCTACTATCTCATTAGTTGGCACCAAAACAACTTTTTCTTGAAAGTATTTAGCTTCCCATATATGATCTTGTAGGTAAGGGTATGTGCTATCAACCATTGCTGAAATTGGATATGCCCCCAAAATCTATAAGGATATCTTTTGCAACCTCAATTACGGCTTCACCATCATTAGGACCTCTGGCTTTTCCGTCTCCTATGCTTAATATCCACTCTGATAATTCTTGTAATTCATCAACAACAGATTTTGAAGAGCCTGCTTGTAGTCTCGTATTGCTAGTAAGTCTTAGGACCTTACATGAATCCAACAAGTAAGATGAATTAATGGTCGCGAACACATATCCTATTTGGTTCCCTTGGTACAACAGTACCATATGCCCGAGATCACCACCAAATACCAGTACTTTGCCACCAAAAGGTCGATGCAAGTTAGCACTATCCACCGACTTCATGATGACCTTCAAACTTTTATCGAGTGCTTCAAAATAAAACTTATATGCATCATGGGCGCTTCATCTCAAATGATAAGTTTTGTCCTGATAAGGCGAACAACCAAATATGTCCCTGGGCAAATGTCAACACACGTTAATTCTCAGTTACATTCAAAGGAATACCAAATCTCGAATGATCTATTCTTCCTCGTGGAAGGAGGAGAGAAGCAATTCTACTCGAAGATACCGACAATACGATTTCGCCCATCTTCTTTATTGCAGCACATAATGTCTTCCAGATATATGTCTTACCCGTCCCTCTATAGCCGTAAATGAAAAAGACGCCTCCTTCTTGACTTGACAAAACATTCATGATTTCTCGATAAATCCTCAACTACTCGTTAGTTAAACATTTATACAAATTGTCGTGTCTCAAGGTCATTTTCTCTATGTCGTACGAAAGCTCTTCTGCTACGAGCTTGTTTTGTCCTTCGAGATACGATTAATTAATCCGAAAAAAGGCATGTCACTAAATCTACGCAAGCTGCTACCATTACTTTGGAGCATGGTTTCAATATCGGTCCAATGCAAAAGCTTCAATAATTTGATCATCGGTTAGTTGTAAAGTTTGGGAACATTAAATTGAAAGGAGACAAGATGACGTAATATATATTTAGTATTCACATTATTTTAAAATATCTTATTATTTATTTAGCAATATTCTCATAGTTGATTACCTTTGTTTTTTTGAATAACACACTGCTTGTACAGAATGTCATCAGATAGCAACCGCCAAGTCTTCTACTATATTTCATTTGGCTTTGACAAACTCCCAAATAACAGTAACATGGAGAACAAATGTCTTAGGTAGCAAGCTTCCGTTATTGCGTCAATATATTCCTTGTCATCGTCGCGTAACCCCATTGCGTAGCAAGCTTCTTGAATGTAGGATATAATACACCATCAACTGTTCTTAATTATAATTTCGTAGCATGTCACCCCTTTTACAAAATTGAGCAAAGTTCTAAGATAGAACTTCTCGCCGGATCCTCGGTGTAGCGTGGTAGATTCGTCCTATTGCGAAACCTTTACTTCTTGGTGTCTACTATCACTTATCTTGCTTCCACACAAATTTTGTAGGAAACTCCACACAACTAAGCTCTATGACTTATGCATATTTTTCGTTACATTCCATCCAAGATAGGAATTTTGTATTGTTGATATGAGGCCTCTCTAGTACAAATTTTACATCAGCATGGTCATTAAACAAAACAGTTTGCTCTACTGGTAGGTGGAAACTTAGTCTTTCCACTGCAGGAGTGCGATAATGGATGTTGAATCCAAAAATCCTCCAAATTGCTTCACATGCTAAAATGTATCGGTAATCATAGTACATCTTTATCTCATATATTTCTTTGCCTTCACATGCATTTGGTTTTTCTTGATAAGCTGCAGCAGTAACCCTATCATAACCCTTGCTTATATATTTAGACAAATATTTAATTGATCTGGACTGGTTACACAATTCAACATTGATATGTGTTAGATATTTACGAAGCAATTGGGGATTATATAGAACAACATACCGATTATCAAGATGAACTCCACTCTTCTCAACTATAGATCCAGTACCTCTTCCCCTGTACCCATGTTATCCTTCATCACCCACTTTAGTGGCATAAATAATCTCTTGGAAAATTGATTACTACATTTTTAATCTCTCATACACGGTGCTTCTGTGTTTGCTGCACCACATGGATTGTGCATCATGAGCTCGATGACGGCTTGGTATAGTTATGTATCTTCACGTTGATCGAGGCAACTCAAGACAAATAATCTTATAAATATCTAAAGCTACGGGATATTTGTCTTCTTGATGCAGGAACAACAGTATATGAGTCTGCGGCAAACCATGCTTTTGGAATTCTACTGTATATACCACTTGAAATGCAAATACCAACATAATAGATTTGATAATCATATTATAGACAATAAATAGCTATACCAATACAAAGGGAAATGAAATAAAATAGTAATAGCATTAAGGACAATATATTACATACCAGCCCTAACCCCCGCAAAAATATCTTGTGCGCTTCCAAATCTTTAATTGGTCGAGTTTCATATTAAAAACTCGACAAATGATGTCTCGGTCTATCCTATGGCCTCGAGTCCTCTTTTCTTTACAAATCTAGTGATCTCTCGGCCACTTAGGATTACATGTAAATGTTATGAATAACTCTAGATACACATACCATCTACAAATAGCCATCACATTCAGGTAGTTTTCTTTCATGTAACTATGTCCTCTAGTGAATGAAGCTGGTAATACTATATGACTTCCAATAGAAGATCCTTTTGTTTTTCCTCTTTCTATAGCGCCTCTTAAATTCTTCACATTCACGGCTCACAGACTCTGTTGGTTATTTCTAAGAAATACAACCTTTCGGCTTCAATCGTTTTGTAACCATCAACTAAGAGTTGCAACCTCCGAGATAACAGTATGGTTTCAGCTTCTTCAACTCGATCCCGTATTTTGTATGCAAAGAACTCACGCATTTTAAGTTTATCTCTTTTTCTCGTTGAACTGTTCTTTGGAGACTTATCTATATGTATAATATGTGTTCTAAACCCATCTTCTCCATATGGAAATAATAGTGGATATAGCATTAGGAGGTAAGATGGATAGAGCTCGAAAATTTGCCTTACCCCTTGTTTCTATTATTATATATCTTTTATAGGCACTATCAATATCTCCAACAATAAGGGCAGCAACTTCTGATGTTGTTGGCAAATTGTAAGTTCTTCCATCAGGCTATCCTCTTCCAATAAGCCGCTATCCTCTTCCAATAAGCCTTACTTTCAAATTCTCACATGTGTTTGATGCAAACCTATCCCTAGCCATTCTAAAAGTTTTTGCTAAAGGATTATTTTGATCTATCATATCTTGTAACCGTGCGACTAAGCGGTCTTCAAACTGATAAGGGTCGAGGTACTTGTAAGACTAAAAAAAAGCAAGTTAACATTAAAAACATAATATAGAATTTTTTTTTCTATTGAATAACACTTAACAACTAAATAATAGGTAAAACAATTAGTTATGTAGTACCTTGCAGCAGTTTTTCTGTTCCTGATTTCATCCTCAGTATTGTATACATAAATTTGTGAAACCTTAGTTATGTACACTAGCAGAGAATCAACGATTTGCGTTGGACCTGGGACCACCATTTGCGTCGGACCTAGGTTCGACGCCACAAGTCTCGACACAAATTTGGGAGACATGATATGCGTCGGACAAGGACACGACGCAGATTTGAGCTATTTGCGTCGAACGCAACGCAAAATCCAACGCATAAGACGCCTAGCCAGCACCAATGCGTCTATCATTTGCTTCGCATTATGAGCTACATGCGACGCAGATGATTAACCATTTGTGTCGCATATAGCTCAGCATGCGACGCAAATGCTCTATAAAGCCCCATGTTTTTCTGTCCTTGAGCAACAGAACATATCCCAAACTAAAAAAATTATTTGAGATCAGTACCCAAACCTAAAAAATGAAAACTAAGCGAGTTGAATTAAAGGGCACTAGAATTTGTGTATACAAAAATGAAAACTAAAACAAGGATTTGAAATCAGTACCCAAAATATAAATCAGTACCCAAACTAAAACAAGGATCAATTAACGTTCACTGGAATTTGTGTATGCAAAAAATATAAATGAGTACCCAAACCTAAAAAATGAAAAATAAAACTAAAATAGAAGAACGGATTTTACAGGATTTTTTTTTTTGATACAGTAGGAGAAACAGAAAAAATAAATTTAACTAATATAAACTAAAACAAAATTCAACTAATGTAAGAAGGCATCCACGGTGCAACCTTTAGATCTGAGGAATGAATTGTTTATCATGAATCTGATAACTGCTCGTTGCTTCAACCAGATGCACTCGCCGGCGAGATTCTAACTTTCTACTCAATTTCGTTGCGCTCGTGTCTCACTGGAAACTAAAGCTGTTGCGCGCAAGTCCCAACACTCTGTCGGAATGTCGCTCGCTGCTTGATGAGATGAGATGCGAAGGAGAAATGAGAGAGATGCCTTCGCTTTTGGCGTTCCTTCGCAGATTTGCGGACTCGATCGTTAAAGATATGCAGGTGGAAGGTAGGTGAGAGATGAGATGTGAAGGAGAGACGAGAGAGATGAAGCAAGGTGAGAGATGAGATGCGAAAGATGAGGGAGATGAAGCTAGGTGAGAGAGAGAGACGGCTGTTGAGAAGGAGAGAAACGGCTGGTGAAATTAGGACTGAGATATGAATTGGAGAAGTGGGGTGTATTTATATTATACGGTGATTTGCGTGATTTGCATCGCACCTTTTCTTACATGCGATGCATATAGAAATTTTATGATTTGCATCGCACCTTATTTCCATTTGACGCAAATCACTAATTTGCGTCGGCTGGAAGGCAAGATCCGACGCATTTTTTTTTTTTTTTTGGTTTCTTGCTATAATTAATTTACATCACGTGCGGATTAGAACACGACGCAATTTTCCTATTTACGTCGTTTGTACTACTGTCCGACGCAAATCAACTTTTTTGTACTAGTGGTAGTACCTAGCTTTTAGACCCGTGGAAATTGCACGGGAATTTTTTTTTTGTTTTATAAATTTAAAATTTTAGGATGTTTATCTTAAAACCATAGTGTGAATATTAATTTGTGATTGAAATTGTCATAACCGTGCATTAATAAAAAAAAAAGTATTTTATAAGTGACTAAAGACCCCTGTGTTAAGTGGTTGATGTTGTCAATGTCATAGTGTGTGGATCATGTGACTCACCATCTTATCATTATTTTTTTTTTAAGTTGATTTAAAAAGTCTTTGCTATGCATACTGCTTCCTCAAAGGCTCAAATAAAATCACAACTTGCACCATCACTGGCACTAACCCGGCCCGTCTAACCAATCATGTCGAAACCCCTTGACACTAGCCTGACCCGTTTAATTAAGCGGTCATTAGTGTCAACTCATTTAACTTATTTATTCAAAATCATTAAAAAAATTTAACAGTAAATTGATTTTCTTATGTCCAATATTTAATGATCAATGTTTATTTAGTCTATAACTTTATCCATATTAGAAAGATTTAAACAATTCACTAATGTTTTGCAAAGTTATACCCTAAATAATGGTGCTAAAATGTTAATTTTTCCTATATGTTTAAGTTAAACATGTAAAGTTGTGTCAATTTCGGATTGAAAATCTCAACACTAACCCAACCTATTTATTAGATGGTAAAACATGGGTTGACTAGTTTATAAAAACATGTCGAAAAAGCTTGACACTAACTCACTTTTTCGTATTCGATTCGCGTCGTGTTACCTTTGGACAACTCTAATCTCAATGGTGAAAGATGATTGCTCATTGATGGGGTTATGAAAAAACATTCATGGGGTTATGACAAAAGAACCCAAATTCAATAGATTTTTGAAAATAGATATTCAATTACTGTAGATTTTCAATCAAACTTAGCAAGAAAAAGCTTAATTATTCCCCAAATTTTAGTTAATTTGAAATCTTTTACAGGTTTTAGACTTGTGCAAATTGCACGGGATGTTTTTTTGTTTTATAAATTTAAGATTCTATGTTATTTTCCCTAAAATTATGGTGGAAATATTAAGAAAGTGATAATTCAAAAGTTAAGAATATAACAAAAAACATACATATAAGTTTGAAAAGGAAAATTTTAAATTGCTATTACCCATAAACAGGTTTTATTAAGCATGAGTGTGTGGTCATTCATAGAAAATCCAATGGTTAAATTAATGATTATTTACTTCTTTAAAGAAAAAATGATCAACTCCCTTCTCTAATAACGATGTTCTATTTGCTTGTTCAGAGTCTTGAATGGACACGTATATCTAATCATCAATTTTTTGTAATATACCTAACAAATAGATTTAGACGTATCGTATATGATATTTTAACACATACAAAGTATATGATAAGCCTCCCCCCTCTCTTTCTCTCTCAAACCCTAGCCTCCCCTACTCCTTCTTCATCGGTTAGGGGCGCTATGGATGATTTCATCCATGGTAAGCCCCTTTTTCCCTTTTCTTTTCAGTTTTTTATTCATTTTCTTGTTTTGTTTAATAAATTAATCTCTCTTTATGAGATCTTTTCAAACCTTGTTAAGGGATTTTTAGTTTCTGTTTTGGAAATCTCCTTCTCCCCTATGGGAGTTGTGAGTATGTTTTTTTGTTTTTAGGTATGAGAAATTGTTCTCATTGGTTGAAGTTCGAGACTCAACATGAAGGTATTAGAATCTCGGATGCGGTCAACATGACTCGGTCAAGAATGTTCTTCTCAAACTACATCAGAATGATAGACTTCCTCATCAATAGCTGCTTGATTCAGTAAATACAAGGGGGCTGCGCTGTATTGCTCGATCTGGTTCATTGTAGTTCTTTCAAAGACGAATTTGATTTAGCCTTGTTTAATTGTATCTTGTTTTTCTTTAATACCTATTGTAGATGTCGTTTGACCTTCAATTAATTAATTTTTTCTTTTTAAAAAAAAAGTATTTAGATAAAATTATACCTAGATTTTCAAACTTTGACCTAAAACACAAGTGAATGGACTTTAGATAAGTAAGAAATACGTTTTACGTGTATCACCATCAATGTCATTGACTGTAGTTAGTACTTTCAAACTTTCGGAGCTCCACGGAAACTATTCTATCTAGATCTTATAATAACTTGTGATTTAAATTTTATGGTCTTGCACTCAAAAGAACTAAAACTTGCTTATGACTTGTACGTTGTCAATAATGATTTATAACTTATATATAATACATACTATTGTCTATTCTTCCCCATAAGTGACACTGAAATAAAAACATGACATACATTGTTTATGTATGTTATTTCATTTTCTGTTACGAATTAAACCCTTTGGAAAAAATGATTTGAGTTATGACTACACCCACATTACGACTGGCTCTGATCATGCCAAAAATATACATCCACACAAATGATACGCACCTCTATTGTGCACATCTTTGTGCCCTTGGTTAAGTCATTAACCATTACTATTTTCTTGCCACAACATAATTATCATTAGTTGGCATTGCAATTAAACTCGATATTAGTGATCAAATGCACAGATACTTGTGTGTTTGGTTAAAGTGAAATTTAATAATTTACTAATGAAAGTAAGAATTCTTATATACCAATACAACCGACTATTTTAAAAAATGCAAATACCTCTAAAGATTTGTATTAATTTTAATTTTAAAAATCAATTTTATAAAAGAGATATGTTACCTATTTAAATCTCAAACATGTTTAATTCATCCAATAACTAATTTCTTCATAAATTCTTGAGATATTCCAGAATAATATTCTTGTACAATATTTGTATTTTCGATTCTTTATCTAACTTTCCAAAATTTATAGCTCGTGACGCTGAAATTTATTCTTTTATATTCCACAAAATTTCTGCATAATTTTCGCAATTGGCATTTCAAATTCAACCTAATATAGTTCCTTATTGGTTCGTATTTTCGATAATTTATATCACTTTGCAAAATCTTCTTAAAATCACTTAATTTCGGTAGTTATTCGATTGCTTCTTATTTTCAGTAGTTTACATCACTACCAAAGCAACTTCAATATCTCCAAATCATTGTAATCTTAAATCATAAAAAAGTAAATACTTATTTGCTTGCTTTAAAACCAATATAACAATAAAGGTAAGTTTAGAAATGCTGTTTTAAGAAAATATACATAATATTCTTTTGGTTGCTTCTTATTTATGTAATTCATCTCACTCTCCAGTTTCTTTTTGTCAAAAAATTAAACAAACATATAAATGACTTTTAAAAATATATAGAATAATGATTGACATGTAACCTTGGAAATCTATGTGTGATCCCGTAAATTACTACCTTCTGATGCATCAGATTCTATCTTAATTTAAAACCCATATTTGCCAAAATTGAAAGTTCGTTAAATTGAAAAACTTGTGCCCTTCGAATTTTTTCATCTAATATGAATAACTTTGTGTTGCTATATAAATTGTCGTTAATAAGGAGAACTTCATGTCCCAATCTATGCTCCATCTAAACCATTTACTTTTGAAAAATAAACTATTAAAAAGCTTCAAGATTATCCAGTTTGGGCACAAATTGATAATGGATATTAAGAATACTCAAGGAGATTATGAGAAACGCTAGTATTACCAACATTTCTCAAGAGCTATCCAATTGCTACTCTGATATCTAACCTCTACTATGAAATCTACCTTGTCAAACACTATTAAAAGTCCCAAGAAGCATTTTGACATAGTCTAAATGCTATCCGCTATCTAAAACGCTAGTGCCAAATAATAATGCAAAAATAATAATGCGATAATTATGAATATTTCAAGGACATACAATATTTACCAAATATAAAATATTCATTATAATCATGTCTTTCTGAAGTATACAAAGGACATTTATTAGCTAGCAAATATAAAAGATTCACTTTGAAAATCTATAATAAAAAAATACACAAAAAGATTTTTAATGATTTATTGCATTTCATTAAATATAAGTGTCAGAAATAAATAGATAAAAAGTACATATATGAACAACACAAAGGTAAAAAGACTTTAGATGAAATATCAGTATCTCAAAAAATATGAAAAGAATACACAAATATTAAATAGAGGAATATAGAAACAACAAAAAAATAGAAATTTGGTTATGCATGCATATTCTTATTCTTCTTTGTAGTTGAACGAAATTGCAAAACTAACTTTGCAGAGGAAGGAGGTGAAATCTATGGACCACGTTGAACCCAATTTTGGTGGACGAAGTATTTGTTTTGTTTGTTTAAGAAGACAACACTACTACTCTAATTATATTAACTGATTAGCTAATCTAGGGCATAAAAGGAGCTGAATTGTAGGCATTTACATTCTATAAATAATCAGTACCTTAATTATAGGCGTAAATCATCATGATTTGCAATCAGTTAAAGTTTGCCAAAAATAATTAGCTTCCTTTTTATTTATTTTGTTTTTGTATTAAGTTTTGAAATCCGAAATTAACTAAGGTTGATTGGCAATTAACACAGGCAAAAGTAAGGTTGATTGAAAAATTCACATCCTTACCACAACTTATTTCTAAAATATTGACTAAATAAATAAAAAAGGCATAATTTATTTCGACCTTGTTTATATAGAGATCATGATTTTAATTGCCTAATTTATACCTTAATTAATTCACGCCAATTAAAATGACTAATGTCGATTTTTTCCTAAACTCTAAGAATTTTTTTAAATCATAATGTGTAAGGGTCTGTTCTCTTCGACATAAAACTACTGAACTGAATTGAACTGAATTGAACTGAATTGAATTAAATTGAACTGAACTGAACTGAACTAAATTATAACTAATTAATAGTAATGATTATCATTTAGGAACTGAACTGAACTGAAAATAAGCTGGGGAGAACAGGCCTAAGTGCCACGTGGACACCTAATTGGAGAGTTTTTACTTTTCAGTGCTCTAAAATTGCTTGATGATTGTGAGGATGCTATGTAGGATTTTGGATTTTGCTTTAGATAATTATATAGATTATACTAAATTGTTTAACCTATTGCATCTCGTGATTATTTCCTCCATGCGAAGGTCCTTCACAAAAAATTCATGTGGATCAAATTCTATGGAAACAAAATTGTCATAAGTAAATTTTTGCACTGAAATTAAATTTTTACTAATTTGAGGGGCTAGGAGAACATGACGAAGGGCTAATTTGTTGTTGGGGCAAGGTAGTATGACCAAAACATGTTACTGGGATGTGATGTTACAGGTTGTTGAACACAATCTCGATTCTTCTTGAACTTAGCGCCAAAATCGGTTAAAGACCGATTTGAAAATTCCGTTACTTTACTGTTACATAGTTAGTTTCTGTTTTGATTGTTACACAACAGACTTATATAAATACTATTGTAATAAAATGTTTCAGGTTAAGAAATCATTAAAATGAAATCTAAATTTCCCTCTCTATCTGAAATTCTTTTTCTCTTCTTCTGAAATTCTGTGTCTTCTCTCTCTCTATTCTGTTCTATTCTATTCTCTCCCTCTATTCTGCCATTAACAGGAAGGTTGAGCTTGAGCTCCCTTAACATTGGTATCAGAGCAAATCTTGATCAAATTTTGTGAAAATTTGATCAATAGAATCTCCACAAGATTCTGAGTTCATACATCTAAAAATTGTGTCAATCTGAGCTATATCTCAGTCGCAAATTGACACCCTATTTTGTCGAAATTTGTGTAAAATCTTAAATTGATTGTTTCAATTCTGGCTCCTCAAACTCGTAGAACTCTAGCAATGGAAGATCAATTGAGAATGCTAGAACAGAAAATTCAAGATCAATCACAGAAATATGATGATCAATCTGTTCAGATTCATGATCAGTCTAAGAAAATAGATGATCTGATTAATGTAATCCTGGAGTTAAAAGATAAATTGAATGATTCCTCTGCTGAAGGATCAAGATCAGGAGGTAAAGAGGTTAATTCCTCCTCCAAATCCCTCGGGTATAATCCTAAACTTTCCTTTCCTAAATTTGATGGAACTAGCTGTAGAGTTTGGGTTAAGAAGTGCAGCAAATACTTTAAGCTGTGCAAAATCAGTGATGATCAGAAAGTGGACTTAGCTGCTTTGAATATGGTTGACAAGGCAGAAAAATGGGTCATTAGTTACCTATCTTCTAGGAAAAATGTGGATTGGCCTGAATTTGTAATGGATTTGTCAGCAAGGTTTAAGGAGGACAGAGGAGTTAATTTTGTTGAGAAGTTCAATAAACTTGAACAAACTGATTCTATTGAGACTTACTTAGATGAATTTGAAGAACTTAAATCTGATGTGTTAGAAACACATCATTCTCTCCCTGATGAATTTATCTTAGATAGCTTTATTGGGGGCTTGAAGCCTGGAATTAAGCCATTTGTGAAAGCCTTTAAACCTGCTACATTAGCAGAAGCTGTTGAGTTTGCCAGATTGCAGGAGGAAGCACTAGTTGCTACATCAAAACCACTCAAACACATTTCTTCTTTTCCTTACAAACCTATCCAAGCTGTTCCTATTAACAGTAATAAACCACCCCTTCTTCCTACTCCTAATGTGAAACCAAATAACCACTTATCTCTCACCAAATTCAATCCTAGAAATTTTAGAAATCAAAACATTCCACACATCCCAGCTGATGTAAGAGCTGAAAAGATAGCCAAAGGCTTATGTTATTACTGTGATCAGCCTTATGACAGAAAACATAGGTGCCCATTTAAAGAGTCTCAACTATTTACAGTAGAGATTTCTAAACTTGATGAAAAATTGGATGTTAGTGAAGAAGGAGAGGATTCTGAAGATGAAGAAATTGGTGATCCATTAATTTCTATCAATGCTTTGTCTGGTGATCAGCATTTTCAGACCATGAGAGTGCAAGGTGTAGTCAATACCAAGATCTTCCATACTTGATTGACTCTGGAAGTACACATAACTTCTTTGATCTGCAATTGGCTAAGAAAATGGGATGTGCAATTACAAGCATTCCTTCTCAGGCTGTCACAGTCGCAGATGGCAATCAGTTAGCATGCCAACATGTTTGCAAGGGTTTCCAATGGCATATGCAGGGTTTGATGTTTGTAGCAGATGTGCTATTGATTGACTTAGGTGGTTGTGATATGGTTCTAGGTGTGCAATGGTTGACAACCCTTGGTCCTATATACTGGGATTTCAAGGAATTGTTCATGAAATTTGATGTTGATGGTTGTCCTTTTTTGTTAAAAGGAGTGCATCCTCAGAAAGTAAAATTGGTGCAAGGGGCTCCTTCTGTTAAGATGCTTAGTGCAGCTATTGAATTGTGCTTATTACAAGTCAGGGATGTTGACTTCATGCAATTATGTTCGGCTTCGGTTGGTAATGGTATCTCTTTCTTCGTGAAGCTTTATTGCAACTTAAAGAGCAATATAAAGACATCTTTGCTTGACCCCGAGAGTCTACCACCATATAGAGGAGTGTTTGATCACACTATTCCTCTAGAACCTGGAGCTAGACCTGTCAACATTAGACCTTACAGGTACCCTCTCAAGCAAAGAGATGTGATTGAGCAGCTTGTGCAAGAGATGCTAGAAAGGGGTATTATCCAGAATAGCTCCAGTCCTTTTGCTTCTCCAGTGGTTTTGGTGGGCAAAAAAGATGGAACTTGGAGGCTTTGTGTGGATTACAGGGAATTGAACCACAGAACAATCAAGAACAAGTTTCCAATACCTGTCATAGATGAATTAATTGATGAATTGGCCGGGGCAACTGTGTTTAGCAAGTTGGATCTTAGAGCTGGTTACCACCAACTCAGAGTGCATGAGCAGGATGTATATAAAACAGCTTTTAAGACACATTCAGGGCACTTTGAGTTCTTAGTCATGCCTTTTGGTTTGACAAATGCTCCTGCATCTTTTCAAAGTTGGATGTATAGTGTCTTTAAGCCACTCTTGAGAAAGTGTGTGCTTGTCTTCTTTGATGACATATTGGTGTACAGCAAAACCAAGGCAGAACATTGGGAACATTTGAAAGCTGTTTTTGAGCTCATGAGACAGAATTTAATGTTTGCAAAAGAAAGTAAGTGCAGTTTTGCCTTGGACAAGGTGGAGTATTTAGGGCATTACATTTCATCAAAGGGGGTGGAAACTGACCCTACTAAAGTTGCTGCAGTTGAAAGCTGGCCTGTTCCTAATTCAGTCAAGGAACTTAGGAGCTTCTTAGGTCTTGCAGGCTATTATAGAAAGTTTGTCAAAAACTATTCTATAATTAGCAAGCCATTGACTGATTTACTTAAAAAGGGAGCTTTTGCCTGGTCTGACTCAGCTCAGCAAAGTTTTATTGCTTTGAAGACTGCTTTGGTTTCAGCTCCTGTCTTAGCTGTTCCAGATTTTACAAAGCAATTTATAGTTGAAACTGATGCTTCCAGAAAGGGTATAGGGGCTGTATTGATGCAAAACAGTCATCCTTTGGCCTACATTAGCAGGTCACTTGGTCCTAGGTGGCAAAGGCTATCTGTTTATGAAAAAGAACTGCTGGCAATAGTTTTTGCAGTTCAAAAGTGGGAGCAGTACCTACTGAGTACTCATTTTGTGATTAAAACTGATCAGAAAAGTTTAAAGTGGCTACTCCAACAGAAGGTGAGTACTCCATTTCAGCAATTTTGGCTTTCTAAGCTAATGGGTTTTGATTATGAAATTCAGTATAAGAGTGGCAAAGAGAATGTAGCTGCAGATGCTCTTTCAAGGGTACAAGGTGCAGAGATTTTGTGCTTGGCAATCTCAGTTCTCTCTTCTGATTTGGTTAGTTTAATCAAGGCTAGTTATGTGTTGGATGATAGCTTAGTCCAGCTGTTAAATCAGTTACAGCATTCTGCTTCAGTGGGATGTTTTACATTCAGTGAAGGGTTGCTTAGAAGAAAAGGCAAGCTGGTAATTGGTTCTGATGGTCAGTTGAGATCTAAAGTCATAGATTGGCTTCATTCTGCCCCTGAAAGTGGTCATTCAGGCCGAGATATGACTATTAAAAGGGTAAAAAGCTTGTTCTATTGGAAAGGGTTAACAAAAGAAGTCAGGGAGTTTGTGAGAAGGTGTCAAGTTTGCCAAGCCTCTAAATACGATACAGCTGCTCAGCCTGGCCTTCTTCAGCCTCTCCCTATTCCTGAAGCTGTGTGGATAGATATCTCCATGGACTTTATTACTGGTCTTCCAAAATCTTCTGGCAAGGATGTGATATTTGTTGTTGTGGATAGGCTCAGCAAATACAGCCATTTCATTGCTCTTTCCCATCCTTTTACTGCTATTCAGGTTGCTCAAGCTTACTTAGATCATGTTTTTAAATTGCATGGTTGGCCCAGGAGCATTGTGAGTGACAGGGATGCTGTTTTTCTAAGTCAGTTTTGGCAAGGTTTATTTAGCCTCCATGGTACTGAATTTCTACTGTCATCAGCCTACCATCCTGAGACTGATGGTCAGACAGAGGTTGTCAATAGGTGCCTTGAAACCTATTTGAGGTGTATGTGCAATGATAAACCTCATCACTGGAGTGCTTGGTTACCCTTGGCTGAATGGTGGTACAACACTCATTTCCACTCTGCTACCTTACTCACACCATATGAAGTGGTGTATGGGCAACCCCCTCCTTTGCATCTACCATACCTCCCTGGGGATTCTAATGTAGAAGCTATTGATAGGAGTTTGCAGAAACGGGAAGAGATGGTGGCTCTATTGAAGTTCCATCTACAGCGAGCTCAGACTAGAATGAAACAACAAGTTGACAAACACAGGTCAGACAGGCTGTTCCAGGTGGGAGACTGGGTATGGTTGAAACTTCAGCCCTACAGGCAACAGTCAGTACAAGCAAGGCATAATCACAAGTTATCACCCAAGTATTATGGGCCTTTTAAGGTCCTAGCTTTGATTGGAAAAGTTGCCTACAAATTACAATTACCTGCTGAAGCTAAGATACACAATGTTTTCCATGTATCTCAACTCAAAGCTTTTCATGGATCACTGCCTTTGGCTACCCATATTCCTTATTGGCTGCAAGGACAAGATTCTACTTTTACCCTTCAGCCTGCTGCTATTCTTGACAGAAAGGTTGTCAAATTTCAGAATCAGGCTCAAGTGCTCTACTTGATTCAATGGGCTCAGTTACCTATTCATGACGCAACTTGGGAAGTGGCTGTTGATTTTGAAGCCAAGTTTCCAGCATTTATGTCCAATTTGAACTTGGGGTCAAGTTCTTCTTAAGAGGGGAGGAATGTTACAGGTTGTTAAACACAAGTTCAGTTGCTGCTGAACTTGGCGCCAAAATCAGTTAAAGACTGATTTGAAAATTCTGTTACTTTCTGTTACATAGTTAGTTTCTGTTTTGATTGTTACACAACAGACTTATATAAATACTATTGTAATAAAATGTTTCAGGATAAGAAATCATTAAAATGAAATCTAAATTTCCCTCTCTATCTGAAATTCTTTTTCTCTTCTTCTGAAATTCTGTGTCTTCTCTCTCTCTATTCTGTTCTATTCTATTCTCTCCCTCTATTCTGCCATTAACAGGAAGGTTGAGCTTGAGCTCCCTTAACATGTGATGACCATTACCAAATAGAATATAATTTTTAGTGCTTAATTTAAACAGGGGCAAGAGAGAGTACCTGAATTATGGATCATATGAGAGATAGCACTCGAATCCTTATACCATCCTTCATCTGGAACTACCATTCTGTTGGAGACATAAGGTTAGTATATTAGGCTGGCCCAGTATAGTAAGCTTGTTGTTGAGGGGCTGATTCGAGTGGGGAGGGGGCTCGAATGCCACGAGGCCAAGACTGCGATGTTGGTAAGGGGTGGGGAGGGAGGGGATGGCCCAGCCTTGCTGTTGCTGCCACTATTAAAAGGTAGCCGCTGTTGTTGTGGGATTGGGTTGTTTCATGGGCCGGATGGACACGAGCTTGGCCATGAGTTGTCTTGTGTTTTGCCTTGAGGTCGTTGTTGTGGCTAATGGTTGTCACAACCTCTCCCCCTTCTGCAACCATCCCTTCCAGCGTCCACAGCCGTTGTCGCCTCCACGACCTTGCTGCGGCGGTCGCTGTTGTGTTGGCGCCACCATGGTGGTAGATGTTATTATAGCTTTGTGCTAACAAAGTCCGGCCGGTGCGTTGTTTGTTCTGTTTTTGGGATTCTTCAAGCAACTCTCGCGAGTGGGCTTCATCGAACGAAGGCACAAGTTTGGTTTGGGTGATGGATTGAACCACAAGATCGTAGTCGGAGTCAATGAGACCAGCACATAGTCACATGACCAAGGCTCTTCAGATATTTCATGATCAACATTAAAAACTTGGTCTTTCAAGTCCTTTAATTTCAGACAATAAGCAGATACATCCTGGAAATTGGTGATGAAGAGTTGGTTAAATTGATTTTCAAGATATATGGCTCGCATATCTTTATTATCTTGAATATTTTGAAGTCTATCCCAAGTTTCTTGCGTCGTAACGTTGTGTAGAGGATGGTGTTCCGAAGATCATACATTATGGTGTTGTGGATCCACTTTTCCACAATAGAGTCAAGGCGATTCCATTGTGCCGGTGTGATATCCATGGGACGAGGAGCCGCGGGATCAATGTGGTCGATTACATTATATCACTAGTGGAAAAACCCTAACTGATCCGGTCAAATTAGGCTTAACTGATCCGAAAATACACTGGATCCGTTAGGGGTGAACCGGTTGAGGGAAGTCAACTAATACGATTCACTACCGGATCAGTTAATACTTAATAGATCTAGTTTGGAGCACAAAATTGGATCGAGTTATTTAATTTAAGCGATCCGAGTTTGGGACTCCCGCCGGTTTAGTTAACCCCAATATGATTTTAAATAAAAAAGTGTCCCATTAACAACAAATCCATTACCAACAGACAAAATTGGGAGAGAAAGAGGAGTGAGGGTTAATATCAAGAGATATTACAAACGAATAATACAAGAAATTTTATACTAGATTACAAAAAAAAAAAAAAAAAAAAAAAAAAAAAAAAAAAAACCAAAAGAAACTAACGAATTAAAATTAACTGATTTCATGAAATTACACAAAAAAATTTACGAACGATAATACAAAGAAATTAACAACGAAAATACAAAGAAGACCAACGAAAGTACAAAGAAAATAACACCAACGAAACGAAATTCAGATAAATGAGATCTATAAATTCTATAAATTTATGAAAACCCTATAAATTTAAACAATTCAAGAAATACAAAGAAATATATCAAAAGAAATTACAAAAAAATAAGACCAACAAACGAAATTACAAAATAAATAACACAAACGGAATTTCGAACGAAACAACAAAATTAACGAAAATCAACAATTCTATAAATTCAAATGAACAAAATTATAAAAAAAAAATTAAGTAAATAGGTATTAAATGAGATATGGGCCCACCTCGATTGCCGCTTGATCTTCTGCCGAAATCAAAGACCCTATTGAGAGTAATGAAGATGTGGGCTCGTGGAAATCTTCTGCCGAGATGAGAGAGATGTTTGTGCTGGTGGCGACGAGAGACAATGATGAAGATGTTGGTGGTGGGGACGAGAGACGAGAGATGAGCAATGAGCGACCACTGGGCATTGACGAAGACGAGATTGCCGGCGAATTTGAGAGACGGTGAAAAAGGATGGTGGTGCACGAGCGATGGTGGTGGTGAGAGTTGAGGAGATCTAGTGGTGAAAGAGTGACAGAGGAGGATTGAGGATTGAGGAGTGAGGAGAATTGGAGTGTGAAGGGAAGGGAAAAAAGAGAGGAGAAAACCCTAAGTTAAGGGAAGGGGAAAAAGAGAGGATGAGAGATTTTAATTGGATTCAGGTAGTGAAGCGTGTGCTGGATAAAAGGCCCAAAACCTTAGCTGATCCGGTTAGCGTCGCCATCGGGTCAGTTGATATTAACTAATCCGGTTCACGCAAGCCACCAGATCAGTTAATGTTAACTGATCCGTTTTGGGACCCACCGGATCAGTTCTTTTGCATCATTTAGGGTTTTTTTAACTAGTGCATGAGTATAGTGCCTTTTGAATAATTGGACCCAACTACCATAATTTGATTTTTCATGATCAAGAATCTCAGGTCTTCTTTCCGGATGTTGCTAATTGTGTTGACTAGGTGATAATCATTGGAAGGAGGTGGAGGTGTAATCTTGGAAGACTCGACTTATGAGATTATCATGTCGAAACAACGCAAGAATAATATGTAGTGGAAGCTACGGTTGGGTAATTTGTGAGATTATCATTATCGAAACAGTATTTGTTATATACACAAACAATATTTGTTACACGAAAAATTATGTTAGATATATCTACCCGTTAGAGATTTATCAAACCTCCTTGATTTATACTTATATTATTGGCTCGTTTTTCCTTAAAAAAAAATCAAAAGAGGTTACTTTTAAAGTCAAAAGGAGTCACTTTTAGAAAAGGGTAACCTTTCACCTTAACAAAAAAATATTACCCATGTCTTACCTATAATTTATTGTCCACCCATCTCATTTTAATTATATTTTAATGTAATCAGTCACATATAAAAAGTTTGGCAAAACTAATTATTAGGAAGCATATACCTACATCAAGACATACTAATTTTCATTTTGTTAAAATTAATTCATGAATTTAAAGTCATAAAACATTTATTAAGTCAACACTAACAAATACATATCAAATTGGATTAGATATAATTCTACCATGGGAAAACCATCATCATTAATGAGATACACTTATGCAAATCCTCTTCCATATCGTTGTCTGATATAGCTTTCTACGAGGGGGCTTATTAATCAATTGTAGTTTTAAAGTCACACTTTTCATGAGAAAGCTAGAGTTATCAGAGAATAAATACGGAAAAGAGAGAGAAAAGAAAGAAAATCTTGAGGAAACTAGAAATAATTATGAGACAGTGGTCGGTCAGGTGCGGTTATAATTCTCTGTCGCATTGATTTCTATCGCTATTTATGTTATTCATTCTTATCAGTCTATATAAGTTATATATTACCAAGCTAAGCTTGGCCTAATGAAAAAGGAGAAGGACTTTATTCAACCTCAAGGGTAGGGGTTCAATCACCACTAGGGGCACTTTGGGAGAGGGGATACCCTTTATCCCCACTTCTAAAGTGTCTAGAGAGTGAGGAGTAGTTTAGTGAGCATCATTTCCGATTCCAAGAGGTCTTGGGATCGATTCTCAACCTTGGCAAGTTGAGATCCTCTTTACTCTCCCAACTTGTCAATGTTTCTCCTTACAAAAAAAAAAAAACACTCTCAAAGTGTCTAGCCCTCTAACTCGGATCGGGTTGACCTATAAGGGGTCTTGGCTCGATAGAGGTCTTTATCTTACCTACCTAAAAATAATGTTATTTATATAGTTCCTTTATTTTTTTTTTGTTAAGAAAATAAGTTAGATAAAATTTGATGAGTTGGATTAATAATACAAAACGTGGGACATAAGGTTTGAACATGGTCATATACATGCCCCGCCCCAAAAAAAACCAAAGATCACATGTCATCTCATGAGTGATTTTGTTATATATATAAGGGAGGAATCTTGTGACTTGTGAGAACACCTCCCTCGTGTGAGAACACTTTCATATACTACCTCCGTTCCAGAATAGTCTGAACACTTTCCTTTTATTTTTGTCCCAAATTAGTTTGAACACTTTCATTCTTGGCATGGTCCCACCATTAATATATTATTTCTTTTACACATCTTTGACCCACACTCCACCTTTTATTAAAAGTTATCCAACCTTCTCTCTCCTCTAATAAAAAATACTCCACCAACCCCTATCACATCTACTTTTTGAATAAAATAACATTTGATAACCACACCACAACTTATCACCTTAAACTACGTGTCCCAATAAGTGTTCAGATCTTTCTGGGACGGAGGGAGTATAAAATAAATTTGGACTGTAGGATAATATTCAATTCCACCGCTCAAAATAAATGGGATAATAATGGCATTTTGGTAATTTAAGCTGGACATTTATTACTCCATGGCCCCTTCTTCCTCCTTTTCACACCATTTATTTTCTCTCTCCAAACACTTCTCACAACTCTTCTCTCTTCAATTTCAACGGTTTCCCCAAAAATTTTGCAAGATTCATCACATTCTGTTACGATATATATATATATATATATATATATATATATATATATATATATATATGTAAATATTATCTTTTAGGAAGTTTTGATATTGTATAGTTAGTTTCCTATTTTGTTGGGATACACATTACTTTGTATATTTACCTACTGTCATCAATGAGAAAGGGAAGGCAAACAATTCAACCTAATTCTATCGTTAACATGGTATCAGCCTAGGATTTTCGATCCTACTTTCTTCTTCCAGCCATGGCTGGCGACGGCGACGTTCCACCTCCTCCACCACCAAAAATTGATCCCACATCTCCTTACTATCTCGGCCCACAAGATAGGCCATGAGACTTTCTCACTCCTAACCGTCTTCGTGCGGATAATTATGATGATTGGGCGGCCGATATTCAAAAGGCCCTTGAAGCCCGACGGAAATTTTGTTTCATCGATGGACATGTCACCTCACCCTCACCACCATGTACAGCCGCAGATTGGGCGGCGCTTCAGGCCATGCTTCTCTCATGGCTCACTAATACTATCACTCCTGAGGTAAAGCTTTCCATCCCTAAATTTAAAGAACCTCGTCGTCTTTGGGACACACTTAAGGCTCGTTATGCAGTGGCTAATGGCCCTCGAATCAGTCAATTATATGCATCTATTGCTAAATGCGAACAGACAAAAACTATGACTATTACCACATATTATTCCCAACTGCATGTTTTGTGGGAAGAGTTACATCGTCATGAGCCTCTTATTGCTTGCTCATGCTGTTCGAAGTGTGATACTGGCAGTCATCACGCCAAGCGTCGCGAAGATCGCCAAGTCCATCAATTTTTAATGGGGCTCTATTCCCCATATTATTCTCAAACCCGTGCTTCCATACTTGCTCTTGAAACTTTGCCGTCCCTTGATCGAGTCTACCAAATGTTCATTCAAGATGAGCGGGTTCGTATTGCTTCTAAACCTATTGAACCATCGCCCTCGGAGGCTGTTGGTTTCTTAGTTCGCACTGACCCACCTCGTGGTCGCGGTCGCGGGGATCGTCCTGATCGCTCACACTTGGTATGTACTCACTGCAAGAAGTCGGGTTACGATGTTGCTACGTGTTTTGAGCTCATCGGATACCCTCCCCATTGGCACGACACTGCTGGTCGTGGCCGCGGCAGGTTTGCAGGCCGTGGACGCGGTACTCCTGCACCCGCACATGTTGCCGCTTCCCTTAGCAGTCCCTATGAGTCTCCTTCGAGCAGTACTGGTCCTCCGTCCACTCTTTACTCGGCTGACCAGTGGAAGGTTCTTGCGGGAATGTTTGGTAATGTAAAAATTCCCGAGAATCCTTGACTGGTAAGTTTGATACTTCTTCTTGGATTCTTGATACCGGGGCTTCCCATCATGTCACGGGAGATCATTCTTGGTTCTTTGATGTTCATACTATTCTTGATTGTCCTGTTGGGCTCCCCAACGGTAGCTCTGTTATTGCCACTCAAGCAGGCTCGGTGCGATTGTCAAGTACTATTGTTCTTACTCATGTGATTTATGTGCCTCATCTTTATTGCAACTTGTTGTCTATCTCTCAATTGTGTGATAATTTGCATGGTACTGTCCAATTTGATTCTCATATGTGCCTTATTCAGGACCCGTCGATGGAGCTGATTGGAACGGGTGTTAAGCGGGACGGACTTTATTACTTTGGCGGTATGGACTCCATTCAACATGTGTCTGTCTCTGGTGAAGCATCCATTTTGGATTTGTGGCATCGTCGTATGGGACATCCTTCCGAGAAAGTTGTAAAGTTGCTTCCTCCTGTTAGTCATTTTAAGAGTAGTTTTGATAAAGCTTGTGACATTTGCTTCTTTGCTAAGCATCCTAGGGATAAGTTTCCTCTTAGTGCCACTAAAACTACTCGTATTTTTGAGAAAGTTCATTTTGATTTGTGGGGCCCTTACAGACATGCCTCTTCTTGTGGTGCTCGTTATTTTTTGACTATTCTTGATGATTTTTCGCGAGCTGTGTGGCTTTATTTACTAGTTGATAAAATTGAGGTTTTTAGCATGTTCATGTCCTTCATTGCCATGGCTGACAGACAATATTCCTAAACCATTAAAATTGTGCAAAGTGATAATGGAACCGAGTTTAACTGTCTTCGTGATTACTTTGATGCTACGGGCATTCTTTTCCAAACTTCTTGTGTCCATACCTCTCAACAAAATGGCAAAGTTGAGCGTAAACATCGTCATATCTTGAATGTAGGCCGTGCTTTGCGTTTTCAATCTCACGTTCCTATCTATTTTTGGGGGGAATGTGTTCTTGCTGCTGCCCATCTCATTAATCGCACCCCTACTCCTTTGCTCAACAACAAAACTCCCTTTGAATGTCTAACGGGCAATGCTCCTTCATATGATGCTATTAAGGTGTTTGGGTCCCTTTGCTTTGCTCATAATCATAAAACACATGGTGACAATTTTGCTAAAAGGAGTCGGAAGTGTCTTTTTATGGGTTATCCTTTTGGTAAAAAGGGGTGGCGTCTCTTTGATCTTGAGACTAAGGAATTTTTTTGTTTCTCGCGATGTCAAATTTTTTGAGGATGTTTACCCTTTTCACACACCGGAGAGTGTTGATATTGTTCCTGAAGATATTGTTGAAATTGTTCTTGATGTGGATGATGATTTTGCTGTGGTTGAACCTCCTGCTTCGCCTTCTGTTACTTCCACAAATTCACCTTCTTCCCTCCCTCCACAAAATATCCAGGCCTCACCTTTACAAAATGTACCGTCCCTCATTTCACCAACCACTTCGGACCTCCCTACTCACAATACTCAGGCCCAATCTCCTCCCACCTCGTTTTCCAACCCTCTCACAAAACCCACCTCACCCTCCTTACTTGATCGGGCCCATGCTCCGCATACTTCTCTCGGCTGGGCCTGCTCCTCAATCTCCCGGGCCTCGCTCTCTCCAACCCACCCGCCCCACCTAATTGCCCTCTACCCATCGGTGACCCCCCACAATTCTCCTCTACCCAACAGCGCCCCCACTGGGCCTTCTCCTTCAGACTCCAGCTCCGACCCATTTACTGCCCCGCCTGGGCCATAGCTTCCTGGGCAGCCTGATTCAGCTCCCAACAACAATCTGTCCACGCTTGGGCGTGGTTTAAGGACTAAAACTCCGTCCGTTTTGCTCCGTGATTATGTTAGTCATACTGTCTCGGTAAAAAGTCCTCCCCCCGCTGCATCCAGTTCTCATCACCCATCAGGTACTCCTTATCCCATTGCACACTATATCTACTGTGATAGTTTTTCTGCAAATTATCGTGCTTTTATTGCTGCTCTTACTTCTTCTCAAGAGCCCAGGTCTTTTAAGGAGGCCATGAGAGATGAGAATTTGCGCCGTTCTATGCAGGATGAAATTGCTGCTCTTGAAAGCAATGGTACTTGGACTATGGAGTACCTTCCACCTGGTAAACGTGCCTTAGGTAGTAAGTGGGTCTATCGCAACAAGTATGATTCCAATGGATTACTTGATCGACGCAAATCTCGTTTGGTTGTTCTTGGCAATCATCAACGCGAAGGTATTGATTACACTGAGACCTTTGCCCCTGTAGCCAAAATGGTTACCGTTCGTGCCTTTCTTGCTATTGCTGCCTCTAAGCATTGGGAACTCCATCAGATGGATGTTCAAAATGCTTTCTTGCATGGAGATCTTGATGAGGAAGTTTATATGAAACTCCCCCCTGGTTTTGGTGCTTCTGATCCTAATCTTGTATGTCGTTTGCGCAAGCCTTTGTATGGTTTGAAACAAGCTCCTCGTTGTTGGTTTGCAAAGCTTGTCACTGCTCTCAGTCATTATGGTTTTCTACAGTCTTACTCCGATTATTCTCTCTTTACCTTTACTAAAGGTTCCATTCAGATTAATGTGCTAGTCTATGTGGATGATCTGATTATTGCTGGCAATGATTCCGCTGCTTTACAAGCCTTCAAGGCCTATCTAAGTGACTGTTTTCGTATGAAAGATCTTGGTACTTTGCGATATTTTCTTGGTATTGAGGTGGCTAAGAGCTCCACAGGTTTATTTATGTGTCAGCGCAAGTATACCTTAGATATTGTTTCTGAGGCTGGTTTGTTGGGTTCTAAGCCCTCTGATTCTCCTATTGAGCCGAATCATAAGCTCGGTCTTGCTACGGGCGCTCTTCTTCAGGAGCCTGAGACTTATCGACGACTTGTTGGTCGTTTGATCTATCTTGCTGTGACTCGCCCTGACTTAGCCTACTCAATGCATATTCTCTCACAGTTCATGCAAGCTCCTCGTCAGGAGCATCTTGATGCTGCTTTACGGGTTGTTCGTTATCTGAAGGGCACTCCTGGTCAAGGGATTCTCCTTCATGCTGACAGTGATTTGACTTTACAGGGTTGGTGTGATTCTGATTGTGCTGCCTGTCCCATCACTCGACGATCTCTTACCGGTTAGCTTGTCTTTCTTGGTCATTCTCCCATTTCTTGGAAGACCAAGAAGCAACCCACTGTCTCTCGGTCTTCTGCTGAGGCCGAGTATCGTTCTATGGCCGCTATTACTTGTGAATTGAAATGGTTGAAGGGCCTACTTCTTAGCTTGGGAGCTCATCATCCCAAAGCTATTCCTTTGTTCTGTGATAGCCAGTCTGCTTTGCACATTGCTCACAACCCTGTTTTCCATGAGCGCACGAAGCATATTGAGGTTGATTGTCATTTCGTGCGCGACGCCATCCATGATGGTCTCATTGCTCCTTCCTATGTCCCTACTACTGCTCAGTTAGCGAATATTTTTACAAAGGCGCTTGGGAAAACTCAGTTTGATATTCTTCTTCGCAAGTTGGGCATTTTCGATCCCCATGCTCCAACTTGAGGGGGGGTGTTACGATATATATGTAAATATTATCTTTTAGGAAGTTTTGATATTGTAAAGTTAGTTTCCTATTTAGTTGGGATACACATTACTTTGTATATTTACCTACTGTCATCAATGAGAAAGGGAAGGCAAACAATTCAACCTAATTCTATCGTTACCACATTCTTCATCATAATAGTTTGAAATTATGATACATTACACAATATCGTTGATTATATTCACCAATTTTTTCAGTTTTTGAATTTTAGGTTGATTTCAAAGGTATGATGTTGAATTTGGTTTTATTTATAAATTTTTAATTTTTTATACTTTATTTTGTTAAATTATGTGTTTGATTTTGTTATTTGGATCTTAGTTTCATTGAATTTTTTGTTGATATTTTGTTTTTTTGTAAATAATGTCAGTTTTTAATGTTATAAAATTTTCGTTCATTATATTCTAAACTCTGAGTGATCATGTTGCAAAACGGTATGTACTTCCGTACATGTTTTGTACATGATATTTTGTCCTCCATTGTGGTGTTGATGTTTTCCCAATCTCCATTGAAGGTTTCTAAGCTGCTAAATTTATTAATCTACATTGAAGATGTTGCGATTATGTCAAAATTCAGTATATATCAATTTTATTTTCTCCATTCATGCTCCATTAAGAAGCAGGTTTTATTATCACTTGGAGGAGGAGGAGGAGAAATAGTAGATGATGAAGCAAAGAAGAAGAAAAATATGTTGTTTATGCTCTAAACTATTACTAATAATGTTCCACATTATACGTCAGATGGTCTAAATAGCAAACCTCAGTTATATGTTCTAAAGATTTAGCCATTTGTTTATTACGAAATTTTATATGTTCTGAAAATAATATCATCAAATAAATTAGAAACATATTCTCTAAAAAATCTGATCATCAAATTATAAACATGAAATAAAAATCCACAGGATTATGTTAAAAGATGGCCATATGTTCTTAAACCAAAAATGATATTCCCTCTGTATTTTTTTATCTTTCATACTTTGACTTTGCACGTTTGCCAATGCACTTATTCTACCTTCAATAGCTTTCATTACATATTAGTCTAAATTATAATAATTGAATATTAATAAAATACTCATTGAGACGAATCAAACAAGACCTCACATGACTATATATTTTCTTATATATTGAGAAAAAATTAAAAGATTCTCTCTAATTGTGAATAGTGTCAAGATTCCAAGTGAGAAAGATAAAAAAAATACAGAGAGAGTATGTACTACAACTTGTGCCTTATGTTTTGAATTTTCTAACACATGGTTTGAAAGGCATACTATATGTTATTTAAATTATTGTTCATGTTCTGAATCCAGATCCCTGTGTTTGAAGATAATGAGAAAGAGTGGTTGTCATTATTATTGCTACTACAATAACAAGAATAAGCTGGAGGAGGAGTAGTAGAAGATGACATAGTCGAAATTATGTTGTTATAAAAAGTGTTGTATATATTCTAAAAAGTTAAGTATGTTCCTCTAATAAAAGTTAAGTATGATATTCTAAAAAGTGTTGTATAAATTCTAAAAAGTAAAGTATGTTCGTTCACAAAAACTAAAGAGAAAATTAGCTATGTTGTTTGAAAAATTGTTGCACACGGTTTTAACAAGTTAAGTGTGTTCCAAAAAAATCTAAGTACATTGCCTAAAAAAAGTTAAGTATGCTTCAAAAAAAAAAAAGTTATGTATGTTGCTCTAAAATATGTTGCATGTAAAATACTTAATATTTTTCCTAAAAAAAGTTTTTAATGTGTTGTTTAAAAAAAAGTGTTACATATGTTTTAAAAAGATAAGTATGTTAAAAAAAACAAATTTTAGTATGTATTAAAACGTGTTGCATATATGTTCTAAACCTAAATCTGTTCTCATATATGATACTAGTCGTATATGCACGTGATGCGTGCGTCAACAACCTTATGTAGCTATATGTACGAATGTTATTTAATCTAAAATTATTTTGATAGTGATGTAAACTATTGAGGATTTTTTGTAGATGTTATTATCTTTTTAAATTGAAGGTGATCGACCTCTAACTATTCAATATCGTCACTGAAAAATTTGGTCGATGATTTAATAATTCCTTATCAGCAACTTTAGTATAGTTCTTTAACAATTGTGAATGTTAATAAACCATATTGTTTGAACTTTGTAAATACGAAGTATTATGTTGTTAGGATATGTCACTAACTTTTTTTATTGAAGATTCTAATTAATTTCATAAATTGATTGTGTTAATCGATTTTGTCAAGTTATTAATGCTAATAGCATATTCCATTTTTGACTTATTCCATATGACAAGTTGCATTAATTATCATTTTTTAATATTTTATAAAAAGAAAATATTATTTTAAATTATTAGGGTATTCTAGTCATTTCAAAGGGGGACACTATACCTCCTCCCTTGACTTATATAATAGAGATATGTTATAACATAAGGACCCATTTTCACCATATATATGTAATGTTAGAACGTTTACAGTGAACAAGGGTCTCAAAGATGTCTTCTAGGCGAGATTGCACTATGCCAAAAGCAATATACCGACCCTACACATGAGCACGAGTTGCACGAAATCTACTTTGGAAATATGAAGAAGAAAATATTAAAGTTCTTGCTCACTAAGAACAATGATAAACAAGAACAAATGTATTATGAGATTTGAGATGTTGGAAACAAGATTTGATGAACTTTCAATCTTGTTGTGTAGAGTATAGAGGTGTATTTTTCTCTTCTATCATTCATAATGAGAGAGGTCTCATATATATAGGAGACTAAAACATTCCCAATTATACCGTCAAAATGACAATAACCGCTCAAGGCATCAAGCAACGTTTCGCGAGAAAAGGAAAACTGACGAAAATTAGTTGGCGCTCCACACTAGAGCGTTCGCTCCTCGAGGCCAAATCTATCTTTTTCGTCAAACGCCAAATTCTTGCAATCTCGTGCGTGCGCTCTATCATCGATGCGACACTCCACATCGAAAACCTCTATATTATACGTTGTTTAAAGCACGCCACCTTAACCTATCAAACACTAGCTTTATAAGCACGCGATGCGTTCGACGATAATTTTTTCAATATATGAAGCGACAACTCAGTATAATAGTTTAAGTTGACAGTTTTTTTCAATAAATGCTCTGTTTTGTTCAACTTCTTAGAAGTAAGATATGATCTTGTTATCCTCTATGTAATTGACTTACACAAATTGAAATTATATAAAACCATTAAAATGATCATTTCTTTACATGACTATAATGTTGTGGAAGTATATTGCTGATTTTTTATTTTGGCAATTTTTCCTTTTGATGGAAGATTTTAATATTCTTAAATGAATTTGTTATCTTTGTTTTTTTTGTAAACTTTTCTAGTCTTTCCTTTTTTTTAACCTGAAATTTTAAGTTATTATAATTGTAGTTTTTAAAAATGGCAAATATTGGGATTGGTTGATTACCCATTATTATTTTAAAAATTTAAACAAAATTGATGTAATTAAAAAAGTAAGGGTAATATAGTCATTTAATATGGGGACACCATGCCTCCCCCCTTCACTTATATAATAGATATATATATATATATATATATAGAGAGATATTTATATATTATTCTAAAAATAAAGAATTATGTAATATAGCAAGGTAAGGATTTGTATAATAATGTGAATGGTGAATGGTGAATGGTGAATAGCTGGTTGATTTCATATTAAAATATTCCCAGTGATGCTTGTGATGTGACCACTAACCAAGACCCGGTGGAATTTTTCAGATATCTACAAGTATTATTTCAAAGTCAAGAATCTGGTTAAGATTAAACACAGAATTGGTCAATTTTTGCCATTCACCATTAATTAGGGAATTTCCAATAACTTTCCAAGTGTTTGAAATATAAGCAGAAATTGTTGCGGACTTGTGTTCTAGCGCATAAGATAAAAGGCACACACAACCCAGAGGCCAAGTCGCCAAGAGAAGAAATCAAAGCATCCACTCAAAAAAAAAAAAAATAGAAGAAATCAAAGTAGCTCATTATATCCACGTATCTGGTTGATGGATATGAGAATGAGATTATTTTTTGTATCCGTTGTAGTAGCAGCTTTGTTTCTTCTAGCTGGTTTTGCAACACTGCCTGCTGCTTCATTTGCTAATGGTATTTTTTTTTACTGAAATTTTTTCTCATCATTATTTTTATTTTTACATCGAGAAAATTTGCTTAATTAAAACAGAGAGTACATCCTAGTGCTAATACAACCAAACAAAAACAACTAATAGTAACAAGAGTTTTAGGAGCTCGTATAGACTTTATTAAGAAAACACTAACTTTTACGTGTCGGTCCAACAGGTTTGTGGCGAAAACGACGGTTGAGGTTGTTATACGTCTTGATGAATAAGACCTGATATAAGAGAGAGCTTGTTGAGATAGGAAACTCTGATGATCTTCAAAGAGAGATTGTCGCATTACATCTAGTGGATCCCAATGTCTACTAGACACTAAATCTCAAGGTCCTTGAAAGGAAACATCCTCCTGGGATTCTTCTGAAACAACCAACAATGAAGTCACTTCCTTTGGTGACTTCAGACCTTGCTATGAGGGTACCCGGAGTTTAGTCGCATTAGACTGAAACTCGAAAGAGGTGGAGGTCGAAACTTGCTCCTAATCAAATTGGAGGGCCTCCCACAAGATGTGTTTTTTAGGTGTGATGACACCTGAAACCATTACGAGAAATTGGGGCGAGTTTGATTGATGACCTTCACCCCACTTATGGATCCGAAGATCCAACCTCACAATCCCAAATCTAGAAGAACGACGCACAACAAGCCTGAATTGAAAACCTCCTCTCATCTTAACCAACACTCGAATTCCTAAAGCAGCATAAACACCGCGACCACCTCCATGATTATAGGTTCTATTCCACAAGTTTCCTAGATCTTTCTTTGTCATAGGAAACCAAGAACCTTGTACTGCCTATCGATCACTACTAACGAACACCCAAGCACATCCAAACACAAACATGCCAAGGATATTGCATCTAGAAGAAACGAACTTAAACTAAAACGAGAATACAAACATAAAACAAGCTAACAAACCGAGTACTAGATTCATACTAGCGAGATGACACAAACAAGGGTTAGTGAAGGGGGCAACTCGACCATAAACCGGGAAGGGGGATGAGGAAACACTACCACAAACCGGGGAGGGGGAAGGGGAGACTCCAAACTAACCAGGGGGAGGGGAAGGGAAGCCTTGGATACGAAAACAGGGGGAAGGGAGGGGATACGCAACCACACAACCGGGGGGAGGGAAGGGGAGACATAAGAAGCTGGGACGGTCAAGGGAAGGGGGGAGGGGCGGATACTCATCGATCGGGGGAGGGGGGGGGAAGACGCGGACTGTGGACAACGGAAAACACGAACTAACGGCGGTGGCTGAAGGGGAAAGGCGATGAGCGACGACGAAGAAACGTAGAGTAACAGGGGGAACCAGATAGGATGGACGAGCGACAACGAAGAAGTGACGAGAAACGACGAAGAAACGCAGAGGAAGCAGGCTCGCCGGCGACCCTGCAGCCACCAGCGAGCTTGCGGGCGGCGAGGCTAAGTTTTCGCTAGGGTTTGTTTTTGGGGAGAGGAAACTTTAGAGAGAGGAAAGGTTTTTTTTCTCATTATTATTTTTTACACTAAACTTTTCTCATTGTTTTTGATGTGTTTGTTAGATTTAAGTCCTTTTTTGTAGTGGCAAGACTTAAAAGTTACTTCATCCATTATTTTATTATTGCAGCATTTCTCTTGTTTGGAAGTTTCATATTAATTACAACATTACTAAATTTGATTATGTTTTCTCTCTATCTCTCTCCTTATTACATGGGTCCCTTATTTCATCTATCTCTATCTCTATCATCTCCTTAAAAAATGTGCAACCCATACATATTGCAATTATTAAAAAACAGAAGAAGTATATTTTAGGAAGGGCCCATTAATTATAAAAAATTTGTTTTCGGGAACTCTAGCCAGATGATAATTAATGTTCTTATTACTTATTTCGTTGGTCTTTTTGTATCTGCTACATTTGTCATACATGGAGGTTTCAAATTACTTGCTAATCTTATATTGCTATGTGGTTTTCATTTTTTCTTTTTACTTATTGTCACTTACCCATCTACTATTTACTTATTTTGCCATTCTTTTTGTCATCTACCATTTCATAAAGGTGTGATCTTCAACACCCCTTGCCTGCAACTTCCAAAATCTTGTGTCATAGTAGAGGTGAAGCAAGATAATTTTTAAACGGTGTCAATAATTAGTAATCTTTAAACACCTATAGAAAAAGAACATATTTGCTATTCTCATCCCTCTATTTTCTTTAAACTCATATCGTTCATTGATGTAGTTAACTTTAAAAGCATTAGAAAAAAATGTTGACTTAAAAAAAGTAGTAAAATGGTGGTCAAGAATGGGATGTCAGATTGTTAGTTATTCTTCTTTGTCTTCCTTTTTCATTTTTTTTTTCTTTTTAGGTTATGTTCTGTTCAACTTATTTTAGCTTAGTTTAGAAAAAATAAAATCTTATAAGATAAGATAAGATAATATAAGATCAAATCAGATAAGATAAGATAAAATAAAATAAGATGTTAAACACACAATAAACTATCTTATAAGATAAGATTAGATAAGATAAAATAAGTTGAATCAAACAGACCCTTAATTTGTGTGCGAATCCAATTACTTCTAGACCTGGGCATGGGCCAGGCCGGGCCTGTTCACGGGCTCGGCCCACGGGCTTGGGGAAATGGCGGGCCGGGCCGGGCCCGAGCCCGTGAGTACCGGGCCGTGCCGGGCGGGGCTTGAAATTTCCATATTTTGTCCACGGCCCGGCCCAGGCCCACGGGCCCGCGGGCCGGGCTCGTGCCTCCTGCGGGCCTGGCCCGTGTTTTATGTTGTTTTTTTTTGTATTTTTGACAGTTTTAGGCTAAAAAATAAAGGAAATGAGCGTTCGACCAGCGGGCCGGCCCACGCGGGCTAGTGCCGGTGCAGGCCTGAAATAAAATTTCTTGACCGTGACAAACCCGCGGCCCATGTAGCGGACAACGGGTCGGGCCGGGCCTCTAGCGGGCTCGTGCCGGGCCGGGCAGGCCCGCGTGCTGGTCCGGCCCATGCCCACCTCTAATTACTTCTAGTCTTTTATCCCTACCTTTATCTATTTCTTTCTCTCTATTTTGTTTTCCTTTTGGATTAAATCAATGAAACTCGATCAGAATTGTACATTAAAAAACATTCTTGATAGTATAAATCTTTGTTGTTGCCTACCTTGGAGGGAGAACAAATTGTGTATCTGAAAGAGAAAAAAGAGAGAACATTTTGTGGAAGATATCCTGTGCATGCTCTTATTATCTCTAAAAAAGGTTATCATATACTCCCCCATTTTTACAGATATACTCGGTTACTATTATATAGATACACAATTTAAGGTAAATTGGAGTGAGAGTGTAAAAAGTGGATCTACTTGGTTTCTTACTTTTTTTAACGAGGAGATAGATTTATGTGAGGACAATATATAGGATTAGGATCCAGTGAGAATGGGTCCTTATGTGAGAACATATATCATATGTGAGAACAAATTTATGTTTAGAACATACACAACACTTTTTAGAACATATGCAATGCTTTTTAGAACATACTTATTTTTTTGTTTTTAAGAACATATTCAACACATTTTAGAAGATTTGCAACATTTTCTTAGAGCAATAATTGATAGAACATATGCTATGATTTTTAGAACATGAACACATATTTTTACGTAAGAACCTAATCAACACATATACATATATTGATATATACATGTTTTAAAATTTTTAAGCTTATGTCCTAAATTATTTCAAGTATGTTCTAAATATTTTAAGTGTGCTCTAAGTTTTTTCAATTATGTTCTAAATTATTTTTAACATGTTCTAAATTATTTCAAGTATGTTATACATGATTACAAGTACATTCTAAATTAATTCCAATAAAATTTTAGAACATGTACACCATTTTCTAGAACATATACACTATATCTCATATCATATATGTTAACTTTTAGAACATATGTAATACTATATATGCAAAATCACAATGTGAGGCAAACTCATCTTATCTCATCTCAACAAGCTTTAAACTGCAACTTAGCAATAATTAATCATCATCATCTACCATATCAAATGATCAAAATGATGTATCATCAACACAATTATAGCAAATTTTTAGAACACGAATTCCCAAAGTTTAGAACATGAAATAACAAAATTTAGAATATGAAATACAAAATTTTAGAACATGAAATTCAACCTAAATAAAATTGAACTTCAGAAATTTTGATAAAGAATTTGTTAAACTTGGTAAGAACCTCTGTTGAATTCAAGTAATTTGCTGATTTATATATGAAAAACTTTGTTTAATTTTATCAAGAATTTGGTGGAGTTTATTTGAGGAGAGAGAATGGGTATTCTTGAGTAGTGAAAACGATCATCTTGAGAAAAGAGAACAAACATGAATTCACTCTAAATAAGTTGAATCCTTTATGAAAAATTTCGTTGCACTTGCAAAAAACTTGATTGAAGTTGAACTTGGAGCTTCAACTAAGTCTACTTGAGGAAAGAAAATGAGTATTCTTGAGGAGAGAGAATTAGTCTTCTAGAGGGGAGAGATATAAAATAAATTCGTAGTTAATGAATGCAAGCTAAAAAGATTGAATTTCATAAAATTTAATGAAGAATTTAGTAAAATTTGTGAAGAACTTGGTTGAATTTGAGTTTGAAACTTTAATGGAGTCTTTTTGAGAAGAAGACATAATTTAGAAATTCAATCTTTTTAGCTCTAGAAGACCCATCTCAATCTAGAAGAGTTTATATATATATATATATATGTGTATATATATATATGTGTATATATATATATGTGTATATAGATAGAGAGAGAATCAAGGTCGCTAGTGGTTGGAGATCTACTTCCACCTTTACAATAGGAGTTCAATTCTCATCACTTTACAAGAGGGATTCCCGTCCCCTACTTGAAAGGGATTTTATATTTCCTCTAAAAATTCCAAGAGGGTGAAAATGCCACCCCTCTAACCCTACATTTTAAAACTCTTTATTAGAAATATATGAGATATTGAAAGAACTCTCCATTCTTGTTTTTTTGTTGCAACTCTCAATTTTCTTGTTAGGTGATAGCAATAAGTTATACTACCTCCGTTTCACAATACATGCACCATTTGCTTTTTCACGCACTCCAATGCTCTTCTTTCGACAAAAATATCTTTAATTGTGTATAGGTAAAAATTATAAAAAGTTGATATTTGAAATCCTCGCATTGAGACGAATTTAACAAGACCCCACTCGATTATGTTTTTTCTTACATAATTTTGAGAGAAAGATTGTCAAAGTTGGTTGATGAATAGTGCTCATATGAGAAATGGTGCATGTATTGTGAAACGGAGGAAGTACTACGCTAGCTAACCTATCATGTTAGTTCTTGAAAATACGGTGTTTCCTCTCCTATAAAGAAAGGGAAAATTTGTCAAAAAAAACCTTTTAAAGGTTCAATTTTGCGAGAAAAAACCTTTAAAAGCATTTTTTGCGAAAAAAAAATCATAAACTTAATTATTCTTGCAAGATGAAACCTATTCCCATTTTCCGGTGTAGTTTTTGGGATGCATAGGGGTGGTGCTGCAGTTGATGAAAATAGGGGGGTTAAAGAAAGATAGAAGGGTCAGCGCCGGAATTGAGAAAAAACACACCGGAAAATGGGAATAGGTTTCTTCTTGCAAGAAAATTTAAGTTTGTGGTTTCTTTTCGCAAAGAATGCTTTATAAGGTTTTTTTTCGCAAAATTGAACCTTTAAAAGGTTTTTTTTGACAAATTTTCCTAAAAGAAAGTTATACTTTGCACATGATTTATATCTATGAGAGTGCTTGAGCACCGAGATCGCCTGAAAAAAAATTTCTTGTTTGTTTCATTTAAAACTCCTATACTACTAATTTTCTAAGAGAATATATTTACACATATTTTGTTTGGATGAAAATAGATAATGGTGAACCAGAAGGATGGTGGCTAACCAAGGACAAAGCTGGTGAATGGAAATTCGTTACTGTCACAAATTTTGATGGCCAAAATTCAGCTACTACTGTTACACGTAGAAGGTTGGCAGATGATAGGAGAAGTAGACCATCGAGCTCGTCACCTGTACGGGCTGATTAGAACAATCATCTTTGTTAACTAATAGTACATCACTAATTTTGAAGCCCGTGCGTTGCACAGGTTATTGTTTATTTTTTTTTCAAATTTTTTGTTAAACTTGTTGATTTTTTGTTGCTGTGAAATAAGATTTTTCAACACCATTGTATTTATATAATTTCTTCATTATTTTTCTATTGCAACAATTACCACTTTGGGTAGTTTCACCTATTGGAATCATTTCACTTTTGGTAAAAAAAGCAACTATAGTTGACAACATCGCCTTTACTTTATGTTAATAAAATCATCATTATTACTCAAATTGTCTCATAAAGTTGTGTTTACTTTATTAAGGATTTACTTATCCCTTACTCTAGTTAAACCCCCTATGCTAAACTACCCTTTTTTTTGTTTTCTTACAAACCATGCCCAAACCCACTGTTGCAGTAGAAAAAGACAGAAAGTATTTGTCATTATACTATAATTTCTAGATTTGTTATTGTGATATATAAATTTTATATTTTTAATGTTCAGTTGAATATTGTAGCTAAGTCTATTATTAAATAGTATCCCAATAATTGGTATGACTAACAATAGCTAACACAGTTTTAACATGAAAAATACCCGAATGATACTTTAAGAAAGTAGAGGATAAAAATTTAATAGATGCAAGACAGACAGAATAGAGAAAAAATATGAGTGTCAGCCACAACTTCAACTTTTAATTAGCACATAAACACTGACGCATATAGAATAGAAGATGGGAAAGCAAAAAAGAAGATCATAATGATGGTATCATGAATAAAATAAATTAAACGGTTATTTCACCAAATACTCCTGACAAAAAAATTTATTCACCAAATACCCCCACTTTTTTCAAAATTCATCAGATACTCCTAACCTTTAAAAAAATTACCCAACATGCCCAAATGACTTAACGACGGTTAACTCTGTTAGTCATTAACCCTAATTAACCCTAAAAAACCCTAAAAAACCCTAATTAACTTTGATTAAACCTAAAAACCCTAAAAGTCTAACTAACCCTAAAAACCCTAACTAACCCTAACCCACTTGACCCATCACCCCCCACCCCCACAACTCCAGCCCCCTCCCCCGCCGCCGCTTCCCCTTCCCACCACCCCCTGCCCGCTTCCCCCCTTCCCCCAAAAACTCGGTTGCCCCCTCCCCTTCCCCGCGAACTCGGTCGCTCCCCCACCGCAAAATCGCGAATCCACCCTTCGAACTCGGTCGATGACTCAGATCTAGTGCGGAAACCGTCGACTTGTCGGGCAGAAACCGTCGACTCGTCGGGTAGAAACCGTCGACTCGTTCGAAGGGGGGTGGGGAAAGGGGAGGCGCGGCTGTTGAACTGGTGTTGAACCGACGAGTGTGAGCGAGGGGGAGGGAGAGGCGCGAGGAGGTCGAGGGAGGGGCCTGCGTGGGGGCTGCCTGGGGAGGAGGGTCTGCATGGGGGTTGCCGGGGGGGGAGGGGGCTGCGTGGCTGCTGCCGCGGGGGAGGGTGAGGGGGGGAGGGGGTGGGGCTAGTGGGTCTAGGGTTGGGGGGGGACTGGGGTTGGGTGAGGGAGAGAGAGAGAGAGTTAGGGTTTTTAGGGTTTACTTAGGGTTTTACTTAGGTTTGATTAGGGTTTTTTAGGGTTAATTAGGTTTTTTTAGGGTTAAGTAGGGTTAATGACTAACGGACTTAACCACCGTTAGTCATTAAGGGCATCTGGTGAATTTTTTTAAAGGTCTGGGGTATTTGGTGAATTCGAAAAAAAGTGGGGGTATTTGGTTAATAAATTTTTTTGTCAGGGGTATTTGGTGAAATAACCGTAAATTAAATATAAAACTAACCTCTATTAATAATCGAAAATGCTATTTAAGAGAAAAAAAATATCTTCATCAATCATGACCATATCAAGACTTATCAAACTTCCCCTTTTTTATGATCTGCGACCTCAAATAGTCTAGAAACTCGAACCTTGATTTCCCAATTAGCTTTAGTAGAATTAAGTTCATTGAGAAAATAATAAGATCTGACATATAGATATATGAAAAATAAAAACATAAATAATTATTTATACAACAAATATTCTAGGAATAAAATAATTAGTCAATTGCATAATACCTCTGCAATGTCATTGACAAACTTTCATTTGATTCTTCATGTAATGTCATTATGGTATGCTATAGGTTTAAAACTATAGGTATGTATTTTTTATCTTTATATAACTCAATTTTAAAAAGTATGATTTTAAAAGACATAATTGATATTGTTACATATAATACACTATTTTCATAGTTAATTTTATATGTATTTAAAAAAATAATAATAAATACTCCCTCCGTTCTCTTTTGTTCTTCCTATTTGGAATCGGGGGAGGAACCAATGCAATATTAAATATTTGGCTAGATTCAACATTTGAGAGGATGAGAAAATAATAAAAAATTCAGATTCCACCTTGAAAAGAGAGAAAAATAAAAATAGAAGTACCATATTGTTATTATTACAAGAGAGATAAAGCGTTTAGAAAAGAAAAAAAAATGTATTAATGGCATTGCAATCCAACATTAGAAAATACAGAAAGCATTATACTCTGTTTCAACATCTCCACCTTCGACCTTATCTCACCTCCATAATTTCCTATCCATCTTCCCCAATAGCGTCATCTGCCTCAACGACCACCTCCTCAGCCGTATCCTCTCCCTCCCCCAACCCCATCCCCGCCCTTTCTCTCCTTCTCAACAAACAATCTGATGCTTTCTGCAAATAGCTCAATTACAACTTAATCCGCTACAACCTTCACGTCACTCCCGACCTGTGGGACTTCGTTGTTGCCGCGCAACCTCAGCATTGACCTCGAAGTCTCCACTGCCGTTGTCTTATTTCTCTCCATCATTCCCTCCCACCTTCTCTCCTCTCTCGTTTCTCTATCCCACCAACATATCACTTCCTGCTTCGACTCTATCAATGGTAACCCCTGCTTTTCCATCACCGAAACCCTCGGCTACATTCTTGCGCGCAACGATCTGTGGTGCTTTGTGAGAATTTTGTGACATAAGGAAGAGATTCCGGCAAAAAAATGTGAAAATAGTAGTGCTTATATTAATAAATCTCTCGTTTAATAAATTTTCCGGTGAGATTCCGGTGAGCAGTATTGGTGGCTTGGTGCACTGAAATGGATTCTCAAGTTTTCCAGTAAGGGACGAGAGAAGAGAGAGGATTAGAGATGTCTCAAATGATTTATGAGGAGAGAGAGGAATTCTATTAATGTTGAATAAAGTGGTCCCAGGCAACTGTAAACAAGGGACATGGCTGGTATAAAAGAAATAGTGTGGGGTTATTTTTGTCCAAAATATAGCCTTTATATAGGAAGATTCAAAATAAGAAGAATAAAATGAAATTTCCCAATGGGGAATATAGGAAGAACAAAAGAGAATGGAGGGAGTAATACGTTATTGTTCATCTAAATAAATATATTTTCATAAGTTGTAAAACTATATTGTATATGGAACTTATTTCGAAACATATTTCGAGCACTATAATATTGCGAATTATGTAGCAGAAGTTATATTCAATTTACATAGTTGAATAATTTAGGTTGTTTATTCAAAATCGAGTGTAATCTTCGATTATTAAAAACACCTTATATGTATTTTATATCTATGTTAAACACTATTTTTTTAAAAAAAAATAAAAATTAAAACGAATGTCATGTCATGCTTAGGTGGAGCTCTCTATAATATTCTAAGGTTGTTTTTTTAAAATCATACTCTAATTTTTCATCATCCAAAACTCTAATATATATATATATATATATATATATATATATATATATATATATATATATATATATATATATATATATATATACCAGGATACGCCAAGGATCTGGGGATTTTAACATATAAACTGAAAACTTAAAATAGAAAGCATAAAGTAAAGTAAGGCGGTTGAACCGGCCGTGGTTTTACAGAACAGACTTACAGAGAGTCTTGGATGAAACTTTAAAACTTAAAGAGTGTTACAATTTTATGTGAGAGAAAGAGGGAGAGAGAGAGAGATTTTTAGAGGAGCTTGTGTTCTTTGTGTTATGCTCTCCCTAGAACGAAGGAGGAGCCTCTATTTATAGGCGATGAAGAGTGGTCTTTGTCAAGTCGAAGAGCTGTTGATGAACAAACCGTCTCTCGCTTTACACTGTTTTATCTTTTGTCTTTTGATGCTTTTTACTGCTGATGAATAGTAGTGCTTTACACTGTTGATGACTTTTGACTTTTTGCTGTTTTGATGCAGAAATTTGTCCCGTTGTTGTGGTGTCTCATCCTGTTGAAGCTTGAAGACAGTGATATAATAATTTTTTTTTTTTTAAAGTCTGGAAACCAGCATCTTCTTCATCATCACTGAGGTGAATGGAGGAGTCTGCTGTTGATTCATGTTCCGAAGTAATAGAGGCTTCAGACATACTATCAGCTAGTTGTCGTAGGATCCGAGCGTAATCTTCCGGGGTTTTAGCTGATGCAAGCAAGGAATTTGCCTGTGATTTTCGAGCAAGGAACTGGGATTGCTCTGGCCCTGTAGTCATGGTACCTAGGTTACAATTCTTTTTCAACCATTCTTTGATGGCCGGCTCAAGAATAGACTGTGGCTTATTAAAGTTCGACCACCACCTGATTTTAAATTTTCTCTGGAGGACCAATCCCCCTTGATCCTGGTTTGTTTCAAGAAACCATTGACAGACCCAAGGGAGATAGAACTTCATTGAAAACAAACATAAGGCGGGAAAACGTCTTTCTAGATTTGAGGGTTTGTATTGGGTTCGAAAGGTATTATAACTTTTTGTAATGTCAGGGTGGAGGATTTCACTGGAAGAGCCATAGAACTTCCACCAATGCGCAAACCATGATGGCAATTTTTCTGGCTGTATGGTTTTGGTGTTAAAATAGATAAGCCATGAATGAGACAATCTATTATTTTGTATTAAAAAGGTGGAGAACCACGCCTGTTGGTAATCCCAGTAATTAAAGGTTTTACAATGTGGGAAGGTGTTGTTAAAGCTAATGGGGAAGGCTTTGTGTTTTTGACAGATCTTGATTCCGGTCTTGAGGACTAAGAACCTTTAGAATTTTAATGGTTGAATAAGAGGGGCTCGGCTTGCTCATTTTTATAAAAGAAATGTTTGAATTCAGCGGAGCCTGTTACCTCAAGGATTGTCTGGTAATAAACTGCAGTTTTAGTACGATCCCAAGGTTTATAGAACCAGTTTTTTCCAAAGATATTTTGTATGGAGACATAAGGATTTTCATCATGATACCCTTGTTCTATTGTTATAATGTTTTGTGAGGCAGCTTTAACAAAATATTCTGAAGTCTCGGTTTTCTTAGGTTGTGTAAGCACAACCTGAGAGCTACCAGTTTTGTAAAGTTGTCTTTGAGGAAGGGTTTTTGAGGAAGATTATCCTTCCTCTGGTTTTGAAATAACACTGATATTTTTCCCTGTAACTGTTTTACCTTCTGTTGCTGCTTTGCTTGTGCTTCCTTGGTTTTGCAAAGAGTTATGAAAAGCTTGGAGGAGCTGGGGGTGTTTTTGGATGGACGAAGGATGCTCAGAGATGGAGAGGAGCCATTCCTGAACTTCCTGTCTTCTATCAATAGAAGAGGTTTCACTCTCATTGTTCTGGACTGCATCGTACCAAGTTTTAATAGGTTTTTGAGTTGTGCATAAGGTTTTTTTCGGGAGGAGGTTGAGACTTTCCTTTATCTTTTGTTTTGCGAGGCATTTACGTCAAGAAATTCACGGGTTAAGAAGTCGAGGGATAGAATTCTCTTCTCCTTTTATGTGCTCAATATCAAATTCAAAAATGCTTAAGATAGACTGCCATCTAGCAAAAATATGTTTTACAGCAATGTTTTGGACATCCTTTTTTAAAACAGATTTAGCAGCTTGACAATCAACACGTAATAAAAACTTTTTATTTAACAAATCAGACTGGAATTTGGTAATACAGAGAACAATGGATAAGACCTCCTGTTTTACAGTAGAGTATTTTAACTGGGTGTCATTCCAATGCCCCGAGGTGAATCTGATAATGTATTCTTTACCATGATCGACTTGTTTTAAGATACCTCCATATCCTTTGTCACTGGCATCTGTCTCAACAATTTTAGGCATGTCAGGGTTTGCTAAGCTAAGGCAAGGAATTTTTAAGACACGAGCCTTTATTGTTCTAACAGCCTGGGTATGGACATCTGACCAAGGCGGTGGGTTTTCTTGAGTCTATTATGGAGAGGTTTTGCAATTCTGCAAAGATTTGGATAAAAGTCTAAGACATAGTTTAAACTACCAAGAAACCTCTTGTAGTTGGGTTTTGTCTATGATTTTATCGGGAAATTTACTAGTGAACTGCAGAGACCTATCAATTGGGGTGATAGTGCCACATGACACAATTTGGCCGAGAAATCTAATCGTAGTTTGAAATAGAGAAATCTTCTTTGCCGAAATAACAAGACCATTTTTCTTAATTAGATAGAAAAAGTCTTAAGGTTTTTAAAATGCTTTGGTCAATCGTGCTTGAGTAAATTAGAACGTCATCAATGTAGACAATACAAAAATGCGAATAAGGATTGAATATATCATTCATAATCCTTTGATACTCGAGGGGTGCATTTTTAAGACCGAAGGGCATAACATTCCATTCATGCGGCCAAAAGGAATAGTAAAAGCGGTTTTATAACGGTGTTGTGGCTTGATACGTATACGCCAAAATCCGGATTTCATATCAAATTTTGAGAAGATAAAGGCATGGTGTAACTTTTGCATCGAGATCCTTTTTATTGGGTATTGGATAACGGATCCAACGAAGGGCATCGTTAAGAGGCTTATAATTTATAACTAGCCTAGGCGTACCTCGTTCAATCTCCGAAGCTTTGTTAACGTAAAATGCCGCACAGCTCCAAGGAGAACGAGACTTGGAAATTAAGCCTTTGCTTTCGAGAAATCTAATCTCTTCTCGACAATGGCGTTCGAGGTCAACATTCATTTGGGTTGGTCGGGCTTTGGTAGGGATATTCTTTTCATCAAAGTCCGGTTCATAAGGTAAATCGACCATGTGTTGTTTTCTATTCCGAAGGCATTTGGAAGCTCGAGCAAACTTCTCGTTCTAGGAGGCTTTGGAAGTCGGCTATCTGAGATTTTAGAGCATTACCTTGTAATTGATCCTCAATCTTTTGTAATTGGATTTCTTGTTTTAGATCATGCACGTCACTCTGTTTTCGGTTAATAAGAGAATTTATCTCATTGTTATAAATGGAGCTAGCCTTTATAATGTTGAGATTTCTGGTCTTGGGCTTTTCTAGGAAAAGGAAATTAAGCCTTTTATCCTTGGTTTTGAAGGATATTCCATCATAATTGACATTGTAAGGTGTTATCAGGTTTATGAAAGGTGTTCCTAAGATAAGCTGTATGGTGCATATTGGTAACGAGAACAAAATGGTTTTTTAGGGAAAGGCCTTGATTTAAGATGTTAGCATTTGTTTTTCCTTCTATGTGCATTTTGGTGTTATTAGCAGAGCTAAGTTTTTCGGAGGTTTTCTGGTGAAAGCGTTTTGGAACGAGACTGGATTTTATGCAATTTAAGTCTGCTCCGGTATCAAACAAAGCTATAGTATTAATTTTGAAGTCACTAGAGAATTCAAGTGTAATTTTTATGTAATACTTTCTAGAACTGATTTCTTTTAAAACAAAAAGGAAGTCCTCTGGGACTTTTGGGCTTTGTTGTTCCCCATCTGGGATATCATCAGGATTACTTTCACTAGGGATATCTGGGACCATTTGGGAAGTGAGAAGTTGGATAATGGCTGAGTCTTGTTGTTGCTTAGTTTTAAGGTCTTTTATTTCGGCTTTAATGGTTTTAACTTCAGATCCGAAGGTCTGTATGGTTCTTTCTGGTCTCTTCCTAGAACTTCTCTTTTCTAAAATAGAAGTGAGGTTGTATGGTTCAGTATTTGAAGAAGGAGGGTTAGGGTTCTTTTCTTGGGGATTTTCTTCAAGGGATTTACGAAGTCGTTCAAGGTATTGTTTTTGAAGATCGGGATTATTAATATCTGAATAACATCTAATATAAGGTTTTGTTCTTTGGTGAGGACATTTAGGGTATAATCCCCATCATTAGCTGAAGAGGAGGAATCTATATCATCATCCTGAGGACCATATCTCTCAGTTGAGTTATAAGATTCGGTTTCTTCATCAGAAGATTCTACTAATAGAGCTGAAATTCTTCCTAGAGTTTCATCATCTAGGTCGAGGTTTTGGATTTTATTAGACACTCTACAAAATCTAGGTGTGTGACCCTTTTTACCACACTTGAAACAAGTTATGTTTTTAAGGTCGGGTTTTGTGGTGGGCTTGTTGGGGTTTCTTATGAGGCTTCCATTTTAGTTGATCAAAAGGCTTTCGATGGAATACTTTCTCAACCTTTTTTATAGAACTTTCGTGACTTAAAGGGCTTTTGGTGCTTGAGTTGGTTTACTACGGTTTCCCTTACAAGTATTTGTCCGAGGGGAAGAGATATCAAATTCTTTGCGAGAAGGAACCTACTTCCTTCTTAGTCTCTTTTAACTCCTTTTTTAGGTGTTTTTGAAGCTTCAAATCTTGACATATTTGAAGGCCTTGTTTGGAGGTTACACTAACTAACTCACCATAAGTTAGCCTATCATAAGGGATAATATGTTCTCCAAAATCCTCACGGATTCTGTTACGGACCTTTTCTCCTAATATGGTTGGAAGACCTGCTAGGAATTTTTCTTTCCAAAAGGGTTGGTTAGAATCTAATCTAAGCATGACCCTGGTTAGGAAAGTATTTTTATACCCCTTGAAAATCACTAAGTTTTTGCATCTTAGATTAGACAAAAGATCCGCATTTTTGTCTCCGAGATGGGAGGAATCTCCAATGAAATGGAGTGATAAGGTAAATATGAGGGTTTATACGAGAATCTTGAATTGGTTCTCCATTTAGGTTAAGAATGGGAACCCCATCTTTAGTTGTTTGGATAGCATTCAAGATGTCCAGTTGCTGTTCTTTGGTGAGATAGAAATCCCACCATCCTTTTAGCTGGCCCGAGAAGCCTGCAATTAGGAGTTCTGCAACTGTTTTATCTGACGTACCAGATTGGGTTTTATAGGCATTTGAGGCCATCGTCATTTGCTGTAAGAGGTTCAAGATTTGGTGTTCACTCATGCCATCTATATTCCATTCGTAGATAGAAGAGGCATTATATTTTGGTTGGACAATTGTGTTAGGTTGGCTTCCGATCCGGGTTTCACTAGACCTTATAGGAATAATATCGAGAGGTCGAAGTATTTTGCCGGGGATAGTTTTGCTAGTTTAGGTGTTTTGGGACTAGTCTCGGGGTCGGTATTGTCACTTAAATCTAGGACATTACAAGTGTTATTCTGAACTGTCTCTTCCTCAGCTATTTTTGAAGTAGAAGGTTCAACCCTGCTAATTTGGTCTCTAATAGCTTGAAGAAATTCAGTCCTTGAAGTAGTAACTTCATTTTGAGCCTTTTGTGAAATCTGAAATGGTTTAAAGATTGGATTACGTAGGCTTTTTTCTAAAGGAGTTGAGACTAGACTTGTCTCTGATTTAAGGCTTTGTTTCTCTATTCGAGAAAGCTGCTTTCCTAGGGTGTTAAGACTGATGTTAGTAAAATTATTTTGCAGGACAATATTCTTAAGGTTTGTGGTGGCTTCTTCCTGAGGTTTTTTAAGAGGAGAGGCCTCTACCTTTTGATCGCCTATTGGGAAGGTGATTTGTCTCAAAGGAGGATGGTCATTTTGAACGGTGCCATCCGGAGTTTCCCAGACAGGTGTTCTTCTAAGGGTATTAATTGGTTCTATGGTTTTAAAGGGATAATCAATGTTATTATCAGAACTATATAGCTCAAACCAATCAAAGAAAAGAATATGGATTTTATATAGCTTAATAAAGTTGTAATAGCTTTCTTGGATCTTCTTTCGAATTTCAAGATAGTGCTCGAAGAACCATGTTCTCTTCGAGAGGTTATGTGGAGCATAGAAGTCTTTGTGAACTAAATCTTTATTGATCTCAAAATCCTTTTCAAGGACATTAAGTTCATTAGAGATATTCTCGGATTATGAGCGAGGCGAGGGTGAGTCTGGAGGAGGCTGTCTTTCGGCATAAGCCGGGTGTGGAACCTGGGTTCTATATTCAACATTTTGAATGGAAGGTGAAGGTAAATCTGAGGTAGAATACCTTGGTCTTTCCGGGTAATTGGTTCTAGGACAACTAATTTGTCGTTTATAGTGCATCTTACTTTCGGAAGGAATACGAGAAGACCGTCCTAGGTTTTCAACGGAGGAATGGTCCGAATACCTAGAGCTAGTGCTTCGTTAAAGGCGAGGCTTAACACTACCATCGAGTATTGTATGACTCGTTCAAGGTCGGTATTAGGTTCCGGAAGAGGTGGTGGCCGAACTTCGGGTTCAGTTGCTCCCTCAAGATACCAATCTTCGGGATGGCCGACATCATTCCATTGTATTGGTTTAGGAATTTTTATGTTAGATCTAGAAAGGTCGGTTTGGAGGAGAAGGGTTTCTCCTTTTTATGCTTTGTTGTTTATTTCCGGTATTAAAGGCGAGACATCATGGCTTTGTAATGGATTTTATAAACTAAAGCTCTTTGGAATAGAACCATCATACATTTTATAATTATGAGTTTTAATTTGTAAGAGTAAAGAAGATAAAATATTCTTATCACTTAACGAGACACTTGAAGTTAGGGTAACAATCAAAAGAGGGTGGACCCATGCATAAACTTGACTCTATGGTTCCTAAAAGGGAATCGTTAAAGTCTTTAAATCGTCCATCTCTAAGGGCAACAAGAACAGAAGAATTCAATCCTTCTTTAGTAAGAGGTTTTAAGCCAGACTTGAACCAACCCTATATGGATGTAACGATAACCTTTTTCGACATGTTTTTTCAAAGTATTTGCTGAAAATAATTTTATAGTATCAATAGGTTTTGTTAAATGGATATCTCGTTCTTGGGTTTTGATAACATAGTCGAGTTTTAAAGATATTATATCTACTCATTTTATAGATCCGGTCTTTACTAACTTTGGGTATCTCCCAATTATCAATATTTTGCTCAAGATTTTCTATAGTAAAGGTGTCATTTTTAACCGGTTTATTGGCTTTACCACTACTACCATGAGAAGAGGATGGAGTACCTCTGTTCCAAATAGAACTCATATTTAAGAACCAGAACTTAGTCCAAAAATTAAACCAGAAATAAGCCCTATAACTTACCCCGCTGTTTAGGTAACTGTAGCCTTATGGTCTGACTGCCTCACTCGGGACTTACCGCCTCTACAAACGTTTAAACAAGCGAGTAACAAATAGGACGGAGAAACGAGGTTTTGAAGGCTGGAAAGTCTTGATAACTTAAGAACAAGTTTTATAAAGAACAAATATATATATATATATATATATATATATATATATATATATATATATATATATATATATAACTTTATCGCTATAGATTTTAATTTTTGTTGTATTAACAAAATTTCCTTAATAAATTTTGTTGGAATATTAAATTGTTTTGGTTCGGTTGAGTAAGGTTGGTGTTTGGCTCCTCTAAAGTTATAAAAAGAACTCTACAATGTAGAATTTGAGCAATATCAACCATTGAATAAAAAATCAATCGCTCATATATCATCTTTCCAAAAACCCCTCTATTTTTTTCTCATCAAAATCCACCCCCTTATTTCCCCCCTTTCACCAATACATGCCCTTGATTTAAAATGTATGGTTCATATACAACTCTACCTTGTAGAATTTTAATAAAAATCTAGAGGATACAGGCTCGTAAGGCGAGGTTTTGAAAGATAATATGTTTAATCCCGTAAATTGGACCTATGATAAAATGCTATAGTCACATACTATACACTATAGTTATAACTATTATTATATTTATCTAAAAGAAGACTAAATAAAGCCTTACCATTCATCTAGTTAAATATATTTTCATGAGTTGTAAAACTATATTGTAAGTGGATCTTATTTTGAAGTATATTTCAAGCACTCTCAAATGGTAAAAAGTTATAATGTTTTGAATTAGGTAGCAAAAGTTATATTCAATTTACATAATATAATAATTTTGGTTGTTTATTCAAAACGAAACTCTAATTTCTCGTTATCCAAAACTCCTTTTATGTATTTAAATATCTGTAAAACTCTTAAAATAAAAATTAATGACATGACAATCCTACGTGGTGCTCTCTATTTCATAATTTGTAGAACTATATTGTAAAGGGATCTTATTTCGGAGCATATTTCGAGCACTATCCAATGGAACAAAAATTAAAATATTCCGAATTACGTAGCAAAAGTTATACACAATTTACATAATATAATAATTTAGGTTGTTTATGCAAAACCAAACTCTAATTTTAGCTTATCTAGAACTCCTTATGTGTATTTAAATCTATGTAGAACTCTTTTTTTTTGTAAAAGATAAAAATAAAATTTGATGAGATGACAATCCTACATGGCGTGCTCTATGGCCTCGAAATCTTGAGGAGCTCTCTATGCTCCAGAAAAGTTCCTCCTTTATTTATATACTAGGTTTGAAGCCCGTGCATTGCACGGGTTGTTTTATTTTATTGCAAATTTTTTGTTAATATTATTGTTAATTTTGTGTTCTTTGTGAAATGAGATTTTTCAACAACATTGTATTTACATATTTCATCCGTTCTTTTTCTATTACAACAATGACCGCTTAAGGTAGTTTCATCTTTTGGATCCATTCCACTTTTGGTAGAAAAAGCAACTACAATTGACAACATTACCTTTACTTTATGTTAATAAAACCATCATTAATTACCCAAATTGCCTTATTAAGTTGCATTTACTTTATTAAGGATTTATTTATCCCCTACTCTAGTTAACTAAAGAGGTACCTCTATGCTAACCTACCCAATTTTTATTTCCTCAAAAACCATGCCCAAACCAATTGTTGAAGTAGAAAAAAAACGGAGAAAGTATTTGTCATTATACTATAATTTCTAGATTTGTTATTGCGATATATAAATTTTATAATATTTAATATTCAATTGAATATTGTAGCTAAGTCTCTTATTAAATGGTATCTCAATAACGGGTATGATTAACAATAGCTAATATAGTTTTAACATCAATAATACCGAATGATACTTAAGTAGAGGGTAATAATCTAATAGATGCAGGACAGAAATAATAGAGAAAAACATGAGTATCAGCCACAACTTCAACTTTTAATATAGCACATAAACAATAACGCATATAGAATGGAAGATGGGAAAGCCAAAATGAAGATCATAGCGATAGTACCATGAAGAAAATTACTTAAATATAAAACTAACCTCTATTAATAATCGAAAATACAATTTAAGAGAAAAAAATACATCTTCATCAATCATGACCATATCAAGACTTATCAAACTTCCCCCTTTTTTATGATCTGTGACCTCAAATAGTCTAGAAACGTGAACCTTGATTTCCATATAGTTTTAGTAGAATTAAGTTCATGGAGAAAAGAATAAGATATGACATATAGATTTATGGAAAATAAATAAATAATTATGTATACAATAAATATTATAAGAATAAAATAATTAGTTAATTGCATAATACCTTTGCAATCTCGATGACAAACTTTCATTTGATTCTTCATGTAATGCCATCATGGAATGTTATAGGTTCAAAACTATAGATATGAATTTTATATCTTTATATAACTCAATTTTAAAAGTATGATTTTGAAAGACATAATTACTATTGTCACATATTATATGCTATTTTTATAGTTATTTTTATATGTATTTAAAATAAAGAATAAATAATACGTTATTGTTCATCTAAATAAATATATATTCATAAGTTGTAAAACTATATTGTATATGGATCTTATTTCGAAGCATATTTCGAGCACTCTCCGACGGTAAAAAAAATATACTATTGCGAATTATGTAGCAAAAGTTATATTCAGTTTACATAATATAATAATTTAGGTTGTTTATTTAAAATTTGGCTGTAATCTTCACTCACCCAAAACACCTTATATGTACTTATATCTATGTTGAACACTATTTTCTTTAAAGAAATTAAAAATTAATATAAGAATGATATGGCATGCTTAGGTGGAGCTCTATATAATATTCTAAGGTTGTTTTATTTAAATCAAACTCTAATTTACATAATCCAAAACTCTAATATATATATGTAACTTTATCGCTATAGATTTTAGTTTTTGTTGTAATAACAAAGTTTCCTTAATAAATTTTGTTGCAATACTATATTGTTTTGGTTTAGTTGAGTAAGGTTGAGGTTTTGAAAGATAATATGTTTAATCCTGTAAATTGGACCTATAATCAAATGTTATAATCACATATAATACACTATACTTAATATTTATAGCTATTATTATATTTATCTAAAAAAAGATTAAATAACGTCCTACGATTCATCTAATTTAATACATTTTCATCAGTTGTAAAACTACATTGTAAATAGATCCTATTTTGAAACATATTTTAAGCACTCTCCAATAATAAAAAAATTATAATGTTTTGAATTAGGTAGCAAAAGTTAAATTCAATTTACATAATATAATAATTTATGTTGTTTATTCAAAACGCAACTCTAATTTCCCCCTATCCAAAACTCTTTTATGTATTTAAATATATATAGAATTCTATTTTTAACAAATATTTAAAATAAAAACTAATGACATGGCAATCTTAAGTGACGCTCTCTATTTCATAAATTGTAGAACTATATTGCAAATGGATCTTATTTCGAAGCATATTTTGAGCACTATCTAATGGTACAAAAATTATAATATTCTAAATTAGGTAGCAAAAGTTATACACAATTTACATAATATAACAATTTAGGTTGTTCATTCACAACGAAACTTTAATTTATGCTTATCCAAGACTCCTTATATGTATTTAAATATATGTAAAACTCTATTTTTTTTTTAAAATAAAAATAAAAATTGATGATATGACAATCCTACCTGACGCTCTATATATCATAAGTTGTAGAACTATATTGTAAATGGATCTTATTTTGAAGCATATTTCGAATGCTCTCCAATGGTACAAAAATTATAATGTTCCGAATTATGTAGCAAAAGTTATACACAATTTTCATAATATAATAATTTAGGTTGTTGATTCAAATTCAAACTCTAATTTTCGCTAATCCAAACCTCCTTATATGTATTTAAATCATCTAGAACTCTATTTTTGTAAGAAAATAAAAATTTTAATTGATGACATGGCAATCCTACGTGGCGCGCTCTATGAGCTCGAAATCTTGAGGAGCTCCCTATGCTCCCGAAAAGTTCCTCCTTTATATATATATATTGACTAGTTTTGAAGCCCGTGCGTTGCACAAGTTGTTGTTTATTTTATTTTTTTGCAAATTTTTACTAACATTGTTGATTTTTTGTTGTTGTGAAATGAGAATTTTCAACACCATTGTATATATATATATATATATATATATATATATATATATACTTCCTCCATTCTTTTTTTTATGGTAACAATTACCACTTTGGGTAGTCTCATCTATTGGAACCATTCCACTTTTGGTAAAAAAAAAGCAATATAGTTGACAACACCGCCTTTACTTTTATGTTAATATAACCATCATTAATTACTCAAATTGCCTCATAAAGTTGCGTTTACTTTCTTAAGGATTTACCTATCCCCTACTCTAGTTAACCCCTCTATGCTAAACTACCCATTTTCTTTTCTTTTTTCTTAAAAACCATACCCAAACCCATAGTTGCAGTAGAAAAAGATAGAGAAAGTATTTGTCATTATACTTTAATTTCTAGATTTGTTATTGTGATATATAAATTTTATATTTTTAATGTTCAATTGAATATTGTAGCTAAGTTTATTATTAAATAATATCCCAATAATTGGTATGACTAACAATAGCTAACACAGTTTTAACATGGAAAATACCCGAACGATACTTTAAGAAAGTAGAGTAATAATTTAATAGATGCGGGACAGAAAGAATAGAGAAAAAATATGAGTGCCAGCCATAACTTCAACTTTTAATATAGCACATAAACACTAACACATATAGAATAGAAGATGGAAAAGCCAAAGATAAGATCATAAGATGGTATCATGAATTAAATAAATTAAATATAAAACTAACCTCTAATAAAAATCGAAAAGTATTATTTAAGAGAAAAAAAAATCTCTTCATCAATCATGACCATATCAAGACTTATCAAACTTACCCCTTTTTTATGATCTGCGACCTCAAATAGTCTAGAAACTCGAACCTTGATTTCCAAATCAGTATTAGTAGAATTAAGTTTATTGAGAAAAGAATAAGATATGACATATAGATATATGAAAAAGAAAAACATAAATAATTATGTATACAACAAATATTCTAGGAATAAAATAATTAGTCAAGTGCATAATACCTTTGTAATGTCGTTGAAAAACTTTCATTTGATTCTTCATGTAATGCCATCATGGTATGCTCAAAACTACATGTAACACCCCGACAATTCTCTATTTTCCAAAATACCTTTTTAATACAAAACTTAGAGATTCATCAAAGCATTATCGCCCGTGTAATAATATGTCGGCTTACTCAGAATTTTGCAGCGGAAATAAATGAACAACTTTGAAAATAATAAACTTAGTCAACCATAAGTCAACCCCAGAAACCAAAGTCAACAGTCAACCAAATCAAAGTCAAAGTAACACAAAGTCAAACTCAAACCATAAACTAAAAGTCAACTATAATCATAAAGTCAACATAAGCTCTCCACGAAAATCCCGAACCCACGATGCATCATCTTCGAACATGAGATGGACAATGCACTATTGATCCCGATGGTCTGCTCACCATGGGTCATCATAGGATCAATAAGGCATAGCCATGAGCAACATACACACACAAAACACGTAATCAGCAAAGCTGAGTACTACATAATACATAAATATAAAACTTAACATGATACTAATAAGCATTAAGGCAAAGATAAATAATAATAATATAATAACATTGCAGACAACTTTACTGAACTTGACTCTATAACTCAAATTAATTATAACTTAGATTGAATAGGCAATGGAAAGAGTTGTCCAAACCAAACCAATCTTCAATTTAGAAGACGAAGTACGGGCACGACTTCGTACTCCCCAGACCAACGATATCGAGGAACCTTTTAAATCAAATAGGACACGGTGATCAATCTGGTACCAAGAAAAGTCATGGGCTACCACCATGTACTCCAACTCATACTAATCCAACACTTCAGATGTGCACAAGTCTAAAACTTATTGCTATTCACTTTCCACTTTAAGTGATTAATAAATTATTTATTTGTTATGACTCACAAAGGTAAGACAAACAATATAATCATCAAGGATACATAAACTTCCATTTTTATCTTAGTAGTAGATAAGATGATCATCAACTTAACAATCTAATAATAATTCCAATTATAAGTTCCATAACCATTATTTATTTGTTGATCCAAGTCAACAACCAACCAACCTTTCATATGTTAAATAACCAACTTACAAAAAAAAGCCCTCGGCCCTCATAAATTAATTAAGTAATCCAAAGGGAACAACATGATCCAATTCATGATACAATAATAACACAATTATTAATCCCCCATGTGAATTAATAATATAAAGTTCGCAATCCCATATGCTTGCATCAAACATCCATACAAACATAATATAATCATCATAATCAACATGCTTCACACAACGACATAAAACCTGCAATTTCACTTGGATATAAATCACATATGAACTATAAATAGTTCCCTATACATGATACTACATGAATTCCATCATTAGGACATGATACTAATCCAACCAACACATAGGTATATACGTACCTTGTGTAGACAAAATGTGAGGCCACTTTAACAAGCTTAAAAGTCGCCTAAAGAGAATTCTCCGCCTACCAAATATCAACATAACCACAAATCAATACTCTAATAAATTTCCAGCAACTTTAAAATACTTTAAACCCTTTTAAAAATGTTTAAAAATCCTTTTTAACCATTAAAACTTCACTACTAGTGCCTCCTAGTATAGTACCACTATACTAGTCATTAAAATCCTCAAAAACCCATCATAACTATGCTAACAAAAATTTCAGCAACTTATAATGTTGTCAAAACCTTTAAAAACATGTATAAACATAATCATTATCATAAGAGTACCCAATTTCATAACTATAATATCATACTATGATTTTCCAACTCATAAAACCCTAAAAATCCATACTTTGACACTCAAAATCCTAGTTTAAACATAACTAATAAATCTGAATTTTTAATTACTTCACTATATAATTGACATAATCTGAAATTATATTTAAATCATCAAACTATAACTTTAAACATGAAAACATTAAATCAATCCTTAAAAATATCACTTTAACATTAAATAAAAATAGAGGAGGAAGAAATAACCAAAGAGAGGAAGGAGGGAGAAACACGGCGGCGTGTTGGCCGGTGGGGGATGCCGTCGACGAGGGACACCGAAGGGGAGGAGAGAAAAATCGAGAGAAGAGAAAAAGAAGAGAGAGACCGAAAGAAAAGAGGAGAAGGGAAGAGAGAGAAAATAAGTGGGGAAGATTTGGGGGTTTTGGCTTAGGAAATTGTATTTGGGTTTTAATAATATTTAATGATTAAGTACTTAGGCATAGTTGGGTTCTTCTAACCCAATTTAAAATCCTTTTACTAAACCCCAAATATGTTTAAGCTATTTAAATAGTTTTGAGTATGATGACTAAAATATGTGATTACTTAAAATCATTAAATAATCCTTTTGACTTCCAAATAGTCAACATACTAAGAAATAAATTATTTTAAATACTAAAATATATATAAATATACAATAAAACATATTTATAAAATTCATAAAATTATGAGGGATTACGGTCGACCCCTTTTAAAGAAGTTTCGTCCCTCAAAATTTTTGAATCAAACTTTCATTTGGAAATACTTGTGTCACAACGTGTGCACACTTTTACCAACCTTAAAACCACTTGTGTTACCCATTAAAACATTTTCCATGCGGAGAACCAATTTATTTTGCACCAAAATCGCCAAAATAAGCATAAAAATGTATAGAAATACCATGAAATAAGGCAAAAAGCGTGAAATTCTATCGCATTCTACCCCCTTAAAGAAAACGAGTGACACCCTCGTAACTCACCTCAATAAATAAATATGAATAATTTTTATTCATTTCATCTTCGGCTTCCCACGTTGCCTCTTCGGACTCATGGTTAGACCAAAACACTTTTACAATATTCACATCCTTATTGCATGTACTACGCACCTTTTTATCCAAGATTTTCACAGGTCTTTCCTCATACGTGAGGCTACTATCAATTTGAATTCTTTTAGGCTCCAAAACATGATTCTCATCAGGGATATATCTCGTGAGTTGGGAAATATGAAATTCATCGTGCATTTTCTCTAATTCCATTGGCAACACCAACTTATAAGCTACCTTCCCAATTCTTTGCAAAATCTCATATGTGCCAACATACTTAGCACTTAGCTTGCCCTTTTTACCAAATCTCATCACTTCTTTAGTCGGTGACACTTTCAAAAACACTTTATCACCAACTACGAATTCATCTTCTCTTCGCTTCAAATCATCTGCCTATCCTGAGCAGCTTGAATTCTAACTGAATCGACTTGACGTTCTTAACATTCTCCTTAATAAATTCCGTCCCCAATACTATATTCTCACTAAAATCATTCCAGGCAAATGGGACTTCTACACTTTCTTCCGTCTGATGCCTCAAAAGGAGTCATCTTAATGCTCGCATAGTAACTATTGTTATATGAAAACTCAATCAAGTCTAAGTGATCTTCCCAACTACCTTGGAAATCAATTGCGCACGCTCTCAACATATCTTCCATAGTCTGATTGGTTCTTTCAGTTTGACCATCGGTCGCAGGATGAAAAGCAGTGCTCATCTTCAACGTTGTTCCAAGATTCAACTGGACCTTTTGCCAAAATTTTAAGAGGAATCTCGAATAACGATCTGAAATGATGTCTATCGGGATTCCATGCAGTCGCACCACATGCTTGATGCACGTCTTTGCAAGTTGCTTCTTTTTCAATGTCTCTTTGATCGAAACGAACACGGCGGACTTCGTCAGACGGTCCACGATGACCCAAATAGTATCATTGCCATTTCTCGTCTTCGGCAAGACAGTCACAAAATCTATGGATATAGAATCCCACTTCCATCCGGGAACCTCTATGGATTGAACTTTCCCCATTGGTCTCTTAGGGTCTATCTTCAGACACTTTGATACGAACTCAGCGACTTCATACTTCATATTCGGCCACCAATAAATCTCTTTAAGATCCTTATACAACTTGTCACCCCCAGGGTGCACAGAATATGGAGTATTATGCCCCTCATCTATAAGCACTAGGCGAAAAAAAAGGAAGGGCTGCGCAAGAAGGGCTGCGTTTTATTAAAAACGCAGCCCTTCTTGTATGAAGGGCTGCGGTTAACAAGAAATCGCAGCCCTTCATGCAGTATGAAGGGCTGCGGTTTTGAGGCTAACCGCAACCCTACTAATGAAGGGCTGCGGTTAGCCTGAAAACCGCAGCCCTTCATAAACGAAGGGCTGCGTTTTCTAGACTAACCACAACCCTTCTGATCCCATCCCATATCTCCAGTTTTGCGCGCACACACACAGTAGGTAGACATATTTTCTAAATTTCCCTCCCTTACATGCATTTGACGCGCGAAAAACCCCTCCCTCCCTCTCACTCACTCGCACATTAACCACTAACGCCCCATCACCGGAGCCACGGCGCCGGAGTACCCACATTGCTTCACCACCACAACCCTTCTTTTTCTTCACCTCTCTTCTCTTCTCTTAGCTTCTCTTCTCTTCTTTTCTCTTCTCTTCTCCACCATTTGAGTGGGTTTAGGGTGTGGAGCTCCTCCACCACTACGCAGCGCCACCACCATTATGTGTTTATTCCTTGGTTGTTTTGCAAGGTTTATATGAATAACACACCACGTTTGAGGGCCTTCACCACAGACGAATTACATGAAGTTCGGGATAAGTTGGCGTCCCACATTTGTGATGATTGCTTATGATACATCTACTAGTTTGTATCAATTCTATGTACACTTTTTACATTATTATTAAATATATACATATTTAAAGTTAATTATTACGTTCATAAAACTTGTCATATATATATTATTGCAATTTGATCGGTCTTTTTTTGTGTCGAAGGGGAGGTTTTGGGTGGGGGATGGGGTGGGGGCTGCCATGGGGTGGGGGTGCGGGGGTGGGGGTGGGCTGCGCGGGGGGTGGGGGGGGGGGGGGGGTGGGGTGGGTGCAGCGGGGGGTGGCGGGGGTGAGGGGGGGGTGGTGGTGGGTGCGGGGTGGGGGGGGAGGGGGGGGGGGTGGGAGGGTGGGCTGGCAGGGGTGGGCGTAGGGGGGGGTGGGGCAGGGGTGGCGGGGGTCGGGGGGCGAGGGTGGCTTTGGGGGGGGGGGTGTGCGGTGGGGTCGCGGGGTGGCGGGGGTGGGTGGTGGGTACGGTGGGGGGGGGTGGGGGGGGGTGGGGTGGGGGGCGGGGGTGGGGGGCGGGGGGGGGTGGGGGTAGCGAGGGGGTGGGGGGGGTGGGCTGGGGGTGCGGGGGGTGGGAGTGCGGGGGGGGGGGGCGGGGGTGGGGGTGCGAGGGTCTTTGGGGTGGGGGGGGGTGGCGGGAGTCTTCAGGGTGGTTGGGGGTGGCGAGGGGGTCTTTGGGGTGGGGGGCAGGGGGTGCGGGGGTCTTGGGGTGGGGGGTGTCTTTGGGGGTGGCAATAAGGGATGGGGGCGATTTAATTCAATTTTAAAAAAAAAAAAATTTTGAATTTGAAGGGGGCTGCGGTTTTTAAGCTAAAACGCGGCCCTTCACTTAAAAGGGCTGCGGTTCATGCTTAAAACCGCATCCCTTCGATTAAGAAGGGCCGCGGTTTATGCCAAAACGCAGCCCTTCAAACTTAGAAGGGCTGCGTTTTTGGCCTTAACCGCAACCCTTCTTATCTAATGAAGGGCTGCTATGGAAAGGGCGGTTGTCCAAAAACGCACCCCTTAGGGCTGTTTTGACCGCAGCCCTTCCTTATTTTTCCACTAGTGAAGCTTTCTCTTAAGCTCTTCACCTTTTTGTGGTACACACCACCTTCCCTTAAACCTCAAGCTTCCATCATCATGAATCTTAAAGTCGACTTCCTTTCCTTGCTTCATGTTCTCCTTAAACTTATCTAGGTGCTCGTCTCCAACTTGACCCTCTTTGATCTCATCAAAATTGACAACCCCAATGATAAAGCACACAATCTTGCCTCGATCTCCCTAGGATTTAGAATTTCTAGGCTAAGCTTTTGCATATCTCGGCACAAATCCTCGGGAACTACCAACGCATTCATGCTATGACTCGACTTCCTACCCAAAGCATCGGCGACTACATTCGCCTTCCCTTCATGATCCTTTTGGATATCTAGGTCATAATCTTTGATCAATTCTAGCCATCTTCTCTCGCCTCATATTGAGATCCTTTTGGGTGAAAATGTACTTCAAACTCTTATGGTCGGTAAAGATCTTACAAGTCACCCCCATATAGGTAATGCCTCCAAATCTTCAAGGAAAAAACAATAGTAGCTAACTCTAGATCATGGGTAGGATAATTAGACTCATACGTGTAACGGCTCAAAACCAATAGCCTAGTGAAAACACTTTTATCACTCTATATGTGTGCATATTAATAATACCTCATTATTATTGTAGAAATCGTTTTTGAAAAAGAAATCTACTTACATATCAACTATAGCCGTGCAATGGTTCTTTTAGGATCAAAGTTATCATATAACCATAGTAGGCCCAAAGAAGAGTGAGGGTCAATCAAAGTTATGAAGTAGTTAAGTTGCTTAAATCAAATTAGAGGAAATAGGGGAAAAAGAAAACAACAAATTTTTGAAGGAAACTTAAAAGACCACATTGATGAAAACCAAAAACTACTTTAGAGTTGAAACCTTGAACTATAACCCTTATAAGGCCCAAGGATTAAGGGGAGAAAAATCTAAAAAAAAAAAAAATATTGAACCCTCCCATATGTGGGCTATGTATGAGTATCATTTAGTTGGGTTAAGAAGGGGTTATTGGAGCCCAAATATGGATTGAAGTTGGGTTAGGGGCTGCTGGACAGCATCTCAAAGAGGGAAGATTATCTCATTCAAAATTAAGGGAAAGTCAAATTTGGGGATTGAAATAGGTAGTAAACATCCCTAGGTTGACAACACAACTCTCAAAACTCTTAAATACTACAGTTTGGGAATTATCCACTCTTTCTCCTCTCTTCTTCCTCCCTCTCTCTCGTTTTCTTTCTTTTCTTCTTCTTCCATGTTCATTCTCTTAAACCACTTTGTGAAAATTTAATCTAGTTCTTGTAAGAAGACTTGGAGTAAAGCTTTTGGGGAGGATATAAGAAGATCTAGAGGAAACAATCTTCATACTAAGGTAAGAGGGCCAAAAGAAGTAAAAGAGTATAAGTGTTGAAGATTTAAGTTTAGATCGTGAAAATAATGGCATGCATTGATGAATTCGTGTAGGTACTTGAGTATCTAGTGAAAATTAGGGAGATTAAGGTACATAAGAACAACCTTTTCTATTATTCCTCTTTTTAGTTTGGTGAAAAGATGATGGATTGTATCTAAAATGTGCATTTATAAACCAAATTGACAAGATTAGTTCATGCATGTAAGATTTTGAACCACGGCTATAGTTGCATGTAATTGATTTTGACTCATAAGTAATATTTGTTATACAACCATCCAAGAGAGGAAGAAATTCACACTAGTATAGCAAAATTGAAGATTTGTTAAATGTGTGGTTTTGAAATATGTTTATATGTATATAAATGAATGCATGCATGTTTATAAAATGGTGGAATTGTTGTCATGTTAGGAAGAACTTTACTCTTACTTGAGTTTTTATGAAGAAGTCCTCTTAGAAAAGTCTCTTTAAATTGTGGCAAATTGATGAACATTATTTTCGATTTTGATATGACCTGTTACTGTAAATCTCATTTTTGCCCCCTGAAACTTGATTTTTAGCCCTTTCCTGTTTCACGAGAAAATGTTTGTAACAAAAAACTCTTGAGGTTAGGCTTTGGAATTTCCCGATTTGGAGTACTGAGCATGAAGTTATGCTCATTTTAAATTCACTGTTTGTGCTGGAATTTTTCTGACGAAAGTTTCACATGTTCAAATTAATTCAATCTTTTTAATAAGGTTTAAAAGAGCATGCTAAGTGCTTATATGTATTTCACAAGCAGTAAAGATTTGATCATTTCCTTATAACTTTATACCTAACTAATATGTGAAATTGTTGATGTTAAACAAAAGATTTCAAGAGAAGATTTAAGTCTTGCAATCATTAACAATACTATAGTAGTTGTGATTCTTTTTCCTCTCCATGGATGAATATGTCTTCTTTGGAACATGGGTGGTATTGATAAACTGTACATTTAAACTATTTATGTAAATAAACTACGGATACAAGTTGGTAAAGGCCAATACCAAATAAGGTACGATATGAACAACAACAAAAGCCCTTGGAGGATGGGTGATCTCCTTCCGAACCCTCGCTGGGTGGGTGAAGTCCAGCAGATGATAAAAATGAGACATGTCCTAGTTAAGGCTTGAAAGCATAAAAATTTAAACAGTGGGGTGACGACCTCCATTAGTTTAGAGACAGTTGGTTCCTTGTGTAAGGAGCCCTCTCTATTCGTGTTCACTTGACCCAAGTAACTAAATGCTATAGACCTAAATGGTTTTGAATGATATAAGTGATGAACTTCATGATATAAATTCTTATTTTAAAGTAATTGTGCAAGGATAGTAATCCTGATATTATAGCAAGCACTTTATTTGTGAAGCATATTGATTCTAGCATGAATTGCATATAATTGGTTAAAGCCACCAAAAATGAATTTATGGGTGGACTTTTGTACTCAATTGTTGATATTTGTTCTTGAACTGTCTTGGTAGGGGGCGGGGTTATGATTGATTACAGGAAGAACCAAGAAGGTGCGATGAATGCTTCCCTGTTACTATGGTCGTGTTGGGGAGATGTTTCTGTGTGGAGTCCTTTTGTTGTGTGTGTCTTTTAGTTGATCTTCATCTTTGTGAAAAGTAACTTCATATCTGTAGTAGTTGTATGTGTACTCTTTATATGGATTTTAAAGTTGAAGGTTGATGGTGTTGTAATAAATACAATTTTAACTACTTGATCTTAAGTAATTTTGTTGCAACTTAGCACTTGTACCCGTAACGGCTCAACGCCAAAGGACTTAAGTATGTTTCCACGATGCACTTAAAGGTTATTATGATGTTTTTTAATTTTTGGGGTTGTTACAATACGGTTTCAACTGACGCGATGCATACGCGATCACCTTCCCATTCTGTTGCAGAACACATCCTAAACCATTCTTGAAGCATCACTATACACCTCGAATCCTAGCTTCATTCCCATCGGGCGAGGGTTAAAAACGGGTCCGGAGGTCAAACGCTCCTTCAAAATATGAAAAGCTTCCTCGCACTTCTCACTCCACTCAAATTTTGACTCCTTCTTCATCAAATTGGTCATTGGCCTTGCTATCTTCGAGAAATCTCTCACAAATCTCCTATAATAGCCAGCTAATCCCGAGAAAACTCCTAATATCTAACACATTTTTCGGAGTAGGCCAGCTCACTAACAACTTGAATCTTTGCATGATCCACATAAACTCCTTCTTTAGACACATAATGACCCGGAAATGCTACTTTCTCCAGGCGAAACTCACACTTAGAGAACTTGGCATACAATTGGTTCTTCCTAAGCGTCTCAATATTATCCTCAAATGTTCATCATGCTCCTCTTCACTCTTTGAATAAATTAAGATATCATCAATGAATACCACAACGAACTTATCTAAGAACTCATGGAAAATCCTATTCATCAAATCCATAAATATCGCCGGGAGCATTGGTCGGTCCAAACAAAGCATCCCGAGTAAACTCATAATCACCATAACGCGTCCTAAACGCAATCTTAGGTATATCCTTATCGGCTACCCTCAACCGGTGATACCCCGAATGTAAATCAATCTTCGAAAACATACTCGCTCCATTCAATTGGTCGAATAAGTCATCTATCCTAGGCAAATGATACTTGTTCTTAATGGTCACATTATTTAACTCCATATAGTCAATGCACAGCCTCATACTTCCATCTTTCTTCTTCACAAACAACATATGAGCTCACTAAGGCGACGCGCTAGGCCTAATATAACCCTTATCCAACGAGTTCTTGCAAGCTGCGTCTTCAGCTCGCTCATCTCAGGAGGGTGCCATTCTATATGGTGCCTTAGAAATAGGTGCGATGCCGGGAACTAAGTCTATGGTGAACTCAACGGCTCTTTCGGGTGGCATACTTGGAAATCTCACTTGGAAACACATCCATAAACTCATTCACAATTGGTACGTCCTCAATCTTCGATCCAACCTCTTTACTTACATCCTACACACTACAGATTAACAGCTCACACCCCTTCTTCACCAACTTCTTCACTTGTAATCTTTGAAATAATCCCAAAGCTATTAGGCTTCCCAAAACGTCGATACGAAGTCAACTTCCCAAAAGGACTTCTCAACACTACTTTCCGAGCTTCACAATCTAATTTGGCCTTATAGAAAGCTAACCAATTCATCCCAAGAATAATGTCTAGGTCTCCCGGATTGAACTCTATTAAATTAGGAAGGAAAAGCACAATCTCCTATCTTCGGAGGTAATTCTCGATACAACTTGGTACACCTTATGACTTCTCCGGTAGGCATACTAATAGGCAGTCAATTACTTCAAAGTCTACCAACCCCAAACTTTTAATAACGGACTGACGATATAAACGAATAGGTCTCCCGAGGAATCAAATAACGCTTTAACGAGAACGGAGTTAATAGAGAAGGTACAAGAAACTACGTCGGCAGATATTTCGAGCTTCATTGCGACTCATCACGAACAGCTTACCCGGAGCTTTACTCTGGTTGTTGTTGTTGCTCTCACTAAAGAAGGCTTCAAGTTTCCTTGGTTGTTACGCGCCCCTACGGAGCTTCGAACCTTGGTTTCCTGATTGGTTGAACCCAATACCTTCCTTGATTACCACTCCCATTACCATTCTATTCTTTCCTTTGCTTAGTGAAGCACTCAAACTCTCTATGCCCCTTCTTTTGGCGGTAATGACAGTCACTAGGTCTCCTTGCGGTCTCTACCAGGGGTGATTCTTGTTACACTTCTTATAGTTAAAACTCCTTTCAGACTAGCTCTTGCTATTAAAGCCTTGACCATTCCTTCCTTGGAAATTTCCATTCCCATTTCTATTCCTCTTAAAATTCCCCGATTTCCACCCAGAATTGAAATCTTTTCTTTTCTTACCCACTACATCATTCTTCTTGTCACACCTCGACCGAAGATCATAAATATGGGCGGCTCTTCCATACACAACATCCAGGGATGCAAAGTCTCACCACCTAACCCAATTTGGATTTCCTCGATCAAACCTTGCTCAAATCTCTGAGCCTTTAGCTCTTCAAAAGAGTTACTACCTCGGGTGCAAATCTAGACAATGCTATGAATTTTCTATAATACTCGAAATGGTCATACTCCCCATCCTAAGGTTTATGAACTCATGAGCCTTTTTGTTTTCTCATAAAAGTAGGGTGAAATTTTCCCTCTCAAAGCAAGAATAAAGGAATCCCAATTAAACCCTTCCACAACACTAAGTCTAGTTCCATTCTCTCCACCATAAGTCACCTCATCTTTCGGATACCACACAACTTGACTACTTTCACAGCCTCGCCTCGGGACAATTTATGCCCCCAAAATCATTCAAACTCCCTAATCCAACTCTCTCTAAGAAGGTAGGGTCAACTTGCCCCTTAGAGTACGGGCTTATCTTAGCTAGTCTTTCAAACATGTCCCCAAGCAAGGATTGGGACGCGGCACTTTCGTGAGTCAAATTCTCCGCCAATAAGCGAATAGCGACTAAGGCGTTATCGTTGTTTGCCATTCTATTTCGCGACCTGAAATTTAACGTAAATCTACTTTAGATTTCGATTCACAATTTATTGTCATTCTCTACGAAGGCATCACTTGATTTGACCATACAAGGTCGCATCAACATACAATTATTTATGGAACCACAACAACATTAAGTTCACACACTATGAACCATAACAACCATATACTCGTTCATGAATAAATATTCATTTCGCCAATAATATATATATATATATATATATATATATATATATATGGGGATCAAATAAAAATTCAATCATAACTAATAAAATAAAAATATTCCCCATTCGCGTACTAAAATAAATTCTTGCTCACTTGAATAGCTAAATAATCACTTTTATTCCTAAAAAAGATGATGATAATATTTTTCCAATCCATAATAACTATACTTATTCCTTAACCAAGATAAAGATACTAAAGAAAGAAACTTAAACCATTATTAGTTGACTATTTATCCAACAACTAATCTTAAAGCATAAGTAAAAGTCTATGGAGATACATTATCGGGCCTTATCCTTAGTTTCCTTGTATTTCTCTCGAGTGAACATCTCATCTTCAAAGTCTTCAATGTCCTCATTGTCATAGTAGAAGCAATATGAAATTCTAGCTCTAGTAGATCTTCGAATCTTCTTTTAATACATGACGCATGATGACCTCTAGGCTAGTGAAACTCTCGCTAACGAAACTCCATATCGGACTCATCATCACTCAATACAATTGGGTTAGAAGTAGCTTCCTAGTCGAGCAACTTGGACTATCGGACATGACTAGAGATCCAATAACGATGAATACGACATCTATAAGTACATAATACCTCGCTTGGTGTATATTCCCAACAATAACCATAAGAAAGAATAAATAGATAATTAAAAGCATAGGAATAACATTAACAGATTAAGCAGATAAGAAAAAACATAAACATGCTGAACTAAATATTTAAATGCAGTATATAATATTTCTATCCTATATGCCCTTCTTATACTACCCATCTCTCACAAAATTAATAAAGCAACTAAAATAAACTAGAAGTACTAAAATAACCAACTAATAACTAAATAGATGATTTTTGAAAAATATATATAAGAAGAGCCGGAAAAAAAATTCGGACTAACTAAAAAAAATTTCGAACCGAATAATAATAATAAAAATTTCGGACCTCAAGAATATTCGAACCAAATAAAAAAAAAAATATTTCTAACCAAAAAAAAATTTCGAACCTATTTTAAAATTTTGAAACATGTTTCAAAAAATGATTTTAGCAAAACAAATAAGTAGAAGCTCGGTTTCTATGAAATTCATTTTAAGTAACTAGGCGCCTAAAATTTAACGTTGGCACGAAAGACCAATAAAAACCGAAGTTCGGTACCACTTTGTAACACCCCGACAATTCTCTATTTTCCAAAATACGTTAATACAAAACTTAGAAAATCATCAAAGCATTGCCTCCCCGTGCGATAACCAAAGCCATGATCAACATACATACACAAAGCACGTAATCGCAAAGCTAAGTACTACATAATACATAAATATAAAACCCTAACATGATACTAATAAGCATTAAGGCAAAGATAAATAAAATAATAATAATAATAATAATAATAATAATAATAATAATAATAATAATAATAACATTACAGACAACTTTACTGAACTTGACTCTATAACTCAAATTAATTATAACATAGATTGAATAGCAATGGAAAGAGGTGTCCAAACCAAACAAGTCTTCAATTTAGAAGACGAAGTACGTGTAATATCCACAAACTTAACTATGCTTTAATCATTTAATTAATTATAATTACTACTAATTGACTAAAACTTAAACTTTTTAATGACTAAAATGATGTTATAAATTACCAAGTTACAACATAGATCATTATTGTAAAGGAGGTAACTATATTTGGTTAAAATTACATAAAGGAAAGGTTAAATTTCCTTTATTTTATTGTTAAACACATTAGGCAAAATCTTGACATGCATTTATCTACTACAAAGCCACAAAAATAAATTATTGTTGAAGCAATAGAATTTTCCGATTTTATTAAAATAAAAGAAAAAAATGAGAAAAATTCTTTGGTAAAAAGTCTTCTGACGACTTCTTTTCTTTTCTTCTTCTCCTCGTGCCAACAAGCCAACAACATGCAAGTTTCATCAGCTTTTCACTCTGCCCCAAGTCACTGACCCAATCCGATCTTCTTCCTAAGTCAACATTGTAGTTACGATCTTTCTTCCCCTAATTCCCCAACTCCATGGTTTCTAATACCTGAATTTGCTAAAAACCATCCAACAATGCTCATGGTTTGAGTTTCTAGGCTACAACCTTGGCTATAAATAGCTTATCCACGGCTCTTTCAA